>VZSZ01011374.1:0-12465 GCA_013398815.1 Ibidorhyncha struthersii | reverse complement strand
GGTCCAGTAGAGCACCTCTCCTTGTAGGCTTCTCCACCACCAGAGTCAAAAAGTTGTCATCACACTTTTCCATACACACTTTTCCATCAAAGTTTTCCATACACAGGCTCAGAGATAGCAGTATCCCTTCACACCTGGACCCTTGCCAGTCTATTCTCCCTCCCCACCAAGCTGGCCTCTCCATTTTAGGGCTTCACTGAAGTCTGACATGTCTTTGAAAGTGTGTGCACATGTCTGAGGAGGGTCTCCTCACTGCATTCTGCATCCCATCACTCTCAGCATAGGGTGTCAAGATTGGGCTAGTTTGAGAAAAAGTATCTCCAGTATTCTGATCACAGTTCTCCTGTGAGTATCCACCAAATAAGTTCATCTGCAAAAATCTGAATTAGTGATTTTTTGTGACTGTATATTTCCAGTTTGTTTCCACTATGTCCAAAAGAACTGGGCACAGGGTGTTGGACACTGCAGGACCCTGGCATGTCACTGGGCTCCAGAAGTTCTTCTGGATCATGACATTTTTTTTCAAACTTCACTAAATGAGGCATTCATCCCTAGCTAGGCTCAGGCACGTGTACATCCCACTGAGTAAAAGCTGCGAGGTTGATGGTTTTGCATGTGGGCTGCTGCTATGGTTTGAGAAACCCATAACAATTTATTGTTGTTTAGACAATGATTCTATCACCCGATGAAACCTGAGGCCTTCCCTTCCTCCCAAAGCCATAGCACTCGCAGTGTCTGACATTTACTGTCCACTGCTGGGAGTGCACAGCTTCCCACTGATAGAATTGGCTGAGTATAATCTTTGCATATTCTGTATTGGTATTGGGATCAATATTGGTTCTTTAGTGCTATTAATGTTAATTATCTAATCTTATTCTATTAAATCTGTTTATATTTCAGCTCCTGGGTTTCCTTGTTTTTTCCTGATTCCCCTTCCCGGGTCGGGAGGGGTCATCGGATGATAGAATGATTGTCTAAATGACAATAAATTGTTATGGGTTTCTCAAACCATAACAAATTTGATACCCAATATGGGGCTTGAAAAAATTTAGCGCTCAATGCTAAATGCTCAATTTTGCACTTAATTTAAATAGCGCTGAGAGAACTGTAAGTTTCAATTTGAGAGTTTTGAAGGGCTGAAGTTTTAAACAGATTTGATTGGATTTGTCAAACAGTCATTATGACTGTTGGAATGGTTTCAAAGGAATTTAGTCGGAATCTCTCTGCTATCTTTTATAAACTTAGGTTGGGAGCTATGGGAGCTGTGGGGGAGTTAATTGCCACTGGTTCAGGGCAGCTTATAGTTTCTAAATGTGGACTTAAAAACATTGCCTTGTTATTTTGTGTGGCAGTATTTTGCTATGTTATGAGGTCTTCTGTAATCTTTCCGATTTTTGTCACTTACGTAATGGCATCTTGAGAATCACAGCGGTCGGACTCACCTTGGGACGGCAGGAGGCTTCTGCTGGAAATTGTGCATAATTATACCCTGGGTCATATTACGTGCCATTTAGCAAGGGAGGTGGATGTCTCCTAAGGATTTGTATGTTCCGGTGGCATCAATAACGTTTTTTGAGAATTTGGCATACCCTTCGAATGTTTTGATCATTGTGCTTGGGTTGTTAAGTTTTGTGGGCTTGATCTTCTTCATTGGCTGGATCTGCGGTAGAGAGAAACGTCCAGCAGCAACCCCACTGGCCCCCGCAGTAGACATTGTACCTCCACACCCCCCCCAGCCCCTGAGATGGACATCGCACCTCTACAGACCCCACCAGCTTCTACGACACTCAGACCCTGCCAGCCCCCACGGCAGGTACTGGTCTGATCCAGACTCCACCGGCTTAGATTCCGCCGGGTCCTATGACAGGCACTGCACAGCATTGCACCTGTACAGCCCCCCATGGCCCCTGCAGCAGACATCGCACCTGCACAGCCCCCACTGACCCCCATGACAGACATTGCGCCTGCACAGACCCCACCGGCCCCTGCAACATGCATGCACAGACACTGTTGGCCCCCATGACATATATCACACCTGCGCAGACCCCGTCAACCCCTGTGAAAGATGTTGATCCTATCCAGACCCCACTGCCTCCCATGACAGGACCCACAGCTGCAACGAGTACTAGACCTACTCCGACCTTGGTGATGGATGATGCAGCTGACCTACAGACCCAATCAGTGCCAGTATGAGTCAACCCTGTACATAAGAGGAAACGTGCGATAGGACCAGATAGCAACGGTCAGCCAGGGACATCACGCAAGGAAGTAACAGAGGAAACTACTCGATCATTATCCCTAAGTGAACTGCGAGACGTACGTAAGGATTACAGCCATCAGGAAGGCGAGTAAGTGACTACTTGGCTACTCTGATGCTGGGATACTGGAGCTGATAGTTTGGACTTGGAGGGTAGAGAAGCCAAGTGGTTGGGACCATTGGCTAGAGAATCGGGTACTGACAGGGCTCTTGGAAGACCACCACAATCCTTCAACCTCTAAAGGCGACTCCTGTTAAGCGTGAGGAGCAGGTATCCCTATAGGGACAATATTCCATACTGCCCATCCAAGTGGATAACTATTGAGAGAGGTACTAAGAATCTGAGGGAAATAGCTGTGCGGGAGATGATTTTTACTGATTTGGACAACCTGCAGACACCATTAGATCCAGATGCACTTAAAATTACCGGACCCGTTAGGCAGAAGTGGGTACTGAGTACACCAGCGGCGTATGCTGATGTATTGGCATTAGTTTGCTGGAAAGAGGATAAAGCACCAATGGTGGGTGATACAGATGCTCAAATGCAGCATTATGCACATAATCTTCTTCCTGCCCCACAGGCCGGTGTCTCAGCATTGGACAAATCATGTGACAAGGCCGGGAAAAACGCTTTCCTAAGAAGCCTGTTCAAGAGAAACAATACACACTGTGACACATTCTGTGGGCTATCCTGTGTGATTGGGGGGAAAACATAAGGAACAGGGATGGAAAACCTACTTCGGCATTACAGACGCACGTACATGAGTTGTGGAGTAAAACACCCCCAAGGCGGGGTTCTTTCAGAAGAAGTGCTGCTCCAGTTTCCAGTGGACAATCCCCCAGAAGGCACAGCTGGGCTTTGGAGCCTGATTTATGACGTGTGACTGTCAGGGATAGAAGTGAGGGACCCTCTAGTCAAAAGTAGAGGTACCCTGCCTCCAGCCAGGAGGAGGAAAGGGATAATCAAGTTTATTGGACTGTGTGGATTCGATGGTCTGGCACATCAGAACCACAAAAGTATAGGGCCTGTGTGGACACTGGTGCACAGTGCACCATAGTGCCATCGAATCATAGAAGGGCAGAATCCGTCACTGTTGCAGGAGTGATGGGGGATCTCAAAAACTGACTGTATTGGAGGCCAAAGTGAGCCTAACTGGGAATAAATGGGAAAAGTTCCCCATTGTCACTGGCCTGGATGCTCCATGCATTCTTTGCACAGATTAGCTCAGGAGAGGGTATTTTAAGGACCTGAAGGGGTACTGCTGTGTGTTTGGCGTAGCGGTGGTGGAGATGGAGGAAGTTATGCAACCGTCTGCTTTGCCTGGGCTGTCAGAAGACCCTTCTATTGTGGGGTTGTTGAGGGTTGAGGAACAACAGGTACCCATTGCTACTACAATGGTGCGTAGCCGACAATATCGCAGTAATTGAGATTCCTTGCTCCCTATTCAGAAGTTGATCCATCAGCTGGAAGGCCAAGGGGTGATCAGTAAGACTCGTATTCACCCTTTAACAGCCCCATATGACCAGTGCGAAAGCCTAATGGGGAGCAGAGACTGACGGTAGACTATCGTGGCCTGAATGAAGTCACACCACCGTTGAGTGCTGCCATCCCGGATATGTTAGAACTTCACTATGAACTGGAGTCAAAGGAAGCTAAGTGGTATGCTACAATTGATATTGCTAATGCTTTTTTCTCTGTTCCTTTGGCAGCAGAGTGTAGGCCACAGTTTGCTTTCATTGGGAGGGGTGTCCAGTACACCTGGAATCAACTGCCCCAGGGTGGAAACACAGCCCTACTATTTGCCATGGACTGATCCAGATGGCACTGGAGAAGGGTGGAGCTCCAGAACACTTGCAATATATTGACAACATCATCGTATGTGGTAATACAGCAGAAGAAGTCTTCAAGAAAGGGGAGAAGGTAATTCAAATCCTTCTGGAAGCTGGTTTTACCATCAAACGAGGTAAGGTCAAGGGACCTGCACGAGGGATCCAGGTTTTAGGAATTAAGTGGTAAGATGGGTGTCACCAGATCCCAATGGATGTGATACATAAGATAACAGCTATGTCACCATCTACTAGCAAAAAGGAAACACAAGCTTTCTTAGGTGTTGTGGGTTTCTGGAGAATGCATATTCCTGGTTACAGTCAGATTGTGAGTGACTAGAAAGAAGAATGATTTTAAATGGGGTCCTGAGCAGCAATCAGCCTTTGAACAAATTAAATGGGAGATTGTTCATGCAGTAGCCCTTGGGCCAGTTCGGACAGAACAAGATGTAAAAAACGTGCTCTACACCACAGCAGGGGAGAACAGCCCTACCTGGAGTCTCTGGCAAAGGGCACCTGGAAAGACTCGAGGCCGACCCCTGGGGTTTTGAAGTCGAGCATATAGAGGATCAGAGGCTCGCTATACTGCTACTGAGAAAGAGATATTGGCAGCATATGAAGGAGTTCGAGCTGCTTCGAAGATACTGAAGCACAGCTCCTCCTGGCACCCTGGTTGCCAGTGTTGAACTGGATGTTTAAAGGGAAGTCTTCTTCCACACATCACACAACTGATGCAATGTGGAGTAAATGGGTAACACTACTTACTCAGCGAGCTCGGATAGGGAACCCTAATTGTCCAGGAATTTTGGAGGTGATCATGGATTGGCTGCAAGGCACGGATTTTGGAGGGTCCCCAGAGGAGACGGTGGTGCGTGCTGCGGAGGCCCCACCATATAATCAATTATCAGCAAATGAGAGGCAGTATGTGCTGTTCACCGATGGATCATCTTGTATTGTAGGAAACCAGCGAAGGTGGAAAGCTGCTGTGTGGAGTCCTACTTGACGAGTCACGGAAGCGGCTGAGGGAGTCAGTTTGCAGCAGCGAAAGCCATTCAGCTGGCTTTAGATATTGCTGAGCGAGAAAAGTGGCCAGTGCTTTATCTTTATACTGACTCATGGATGGCGGCACATGCTTTGTGGGGGTAGTTAAAGCGGTAGAAGAGCAACTGGCAGCACAGAGGTAAACCTGTCTGGGCTGCTGACTTTTGGCAACATATTGCTGCCTGATTAGAAAAGCTGTCTGTGAAGGTACGTCATGTAGATGCCCATATACCCAAGAGTCGGGCCACTGAGGAACAACAAAACAACCAGCAGGTGGATTGGGCTGCTAAGATTAAAGTGTCCCAAGTAGACTTGGACTGGCAACATAAGGGTGAATTGCTTTTAGCTCGGTGGGCCCATGAGACTTCAGGTCATCAAGGAAGAGATGCAACGTATAGATGGGCTTGTGACCAAGGGGTGGATTTGACTATGGGCACTATTTCACAGATTATCCATGAATGTGAAACGTGCTGAAATTAAGCTAGCTAAATGGTCAAAACCTTTATGGTACAGAGAATGGTGGCTGAAATATAAGCATGGAGAGGCCTCGCAAATTGATTATATCTCCCCTCCATGAACCTGCCAGGACAAATGCTATGTGCTTACAATGGTGGAAGCAACCACCAGATGGATGGAAACATATGCTGTGTCTCATGCCGCTGCCCATAATGCTATTTTAGACCTTGAAAGACAAGTGTTGTGGTGACATGGTACTTAAGAGAGAATTGAGTCAGACAATGGGACTCATTTCCGAAATAATCTTATAGGTGCCTGAGCTAAAGAGCATGGTATTGAGTGGATATATCACATCCCCTATCACGCACCAGCCGCTGGGAAGGTTGAATGATGCAATGGACTAGTGAAGACTACCTTGAAAGCAATGACTGCTGAAACATTAAAAAAGTGGGATAAGCATTTAGTGAAAGCGACCTGGTTAGTCAACACCAGGAGAACTGTCCGCCCAGCTGGTCCTGCTCAGTCAGAGCTTTTACCTGGTATAGAAGGGAATAAGGTCCCTGCGGTGCACGTAAAGAATATGTTGGGAAAAACGGTCTGGGTTACCCCAGCCTCAGGTAAAGGCAGACCCACTCATGGGGCTGCTTTTGCTGAAGGACTGGGGCATATCTGGTGGGGGATGCAGGAGAATGGAGAAGTTCGATGTATACCTTTAGGAGATCTGATTTTGGATCAGAATCCTTAGTTTTAGAATGTGTGGTGTTAACAAATTGTTACATAACACTAACAGCGTTCAATGAGTGTTTTTCAGGATAACATAGTGGTAATGAAACCAGAGCCAACTTTGTCGAACGGCGTCCAGCGACAGGGAACATGCTAGCTGTGAGCACAACATATTATACTGCTGCACCCAACTCCACATGTCTGTCATCCTGTGTTGAGGCCTGGTCCCGATCCAACAGCTCAGTGAATGCCACATCACTTGTTCCTACCCTAAAAGACTATTATGATAGATGGGACTCCTAGTTTTGAACTAGAGAAATTCAATGGACCTCTTAAAGGAATAGTTCATAGCTTTAGAGAATTATATTTGTGTGTGTGTGTATATATATATATTAGAGGACAAATACAACAGTAACTTGAGTGTGATGCATATATGGTATGAAATAAGGGGTGGAATGTCCTGGTTTGAGGGACACAGGACTAATTTCTAATACTTGGGAAGACTGCACTTTTAGAAAACTCTGATGTCAGAATTTATGAAAATATTTATTTGTAGCCAGGTATGGTGTATGGGTTTCCAGGTCTCAGTGTTTTCGAGCTTGCCACGTGCAGGGATGAGGAGGAACGCGACCTGAACACCTGGCCAACAGGATTATTTCATACCATGAGCACCACATTCAATATAAATTAGAAAGTTTTCTGCAAAGTTCTCTCTCTCCCTTGAGGGCTGCCATCCTGACAACTTCCTGCTCCAGTGCTGGACCCCTGAGCCTCCCAAAGCCATAGACTTGCAGTGTCTGACATTTACTGTCCACTGCTGGGAGTGCACAGCTTCCCACTGATAGAATTGGCTGAGTATAATCTTTGCATATTCTGTATTGGTATTGGGATCAGTATTGGTTCTTTAGTGCTATTAATGTTAATTATCTAATCTTATTCTATTAAATCTGTTTATATTTCAACTCCTGGGTTTCCTTGTTTTTTCCTGATTCCCCTTCCCGGGTGGGGAGGGATCATTGGGTGATAGAATGATTGTCTAAACGACAATAAATTGTTTTGGGTTTCTCAATCCATAACAGCTGCTTTGTACATTTTACATGGCAATGTATGTTGCATCAAGGACTCCTCTTCATGAGGCATCAGGTGATCACAGGAGCTGATTTGCAGAGTTGTAGTAGGGGTATCTGGCTTTGATTTTTTTTTATTCTTTCCAGTCCTGTTCCTACAAGAAGTACATTCAGTCCTTTGTCAGATTAAAAAAATGACCACAGTGTCCCAATTTTTCTCAGAATTGGAACACCTAATGAACATCACTTGCTTTGGGGATTTGTCCTGCTCACATTTCTGCCATAGGATAACTGGGATTGTGTGTGGTAATACACTATTAATCTTGGGAATTTGTACTTGAAGAGTTTCTTTCATTTGAGGATTCAGAGTGCTTAAAAGTTAATTCGTGTTACATTACATTATCTGTGTGAAGCAAGTAAACATTTCCCCCAATGCAGAAACTGAGATATTAAGAAGATCAAGACTTTGTAGACTGTACATCCCATAGACACCTATATAAAATGGTCTTATTTTTGAAGGCAGTAAGTACTTATCGCTTCCACTGATTTTAGCCTCTAGCTTTTGTCACCTGCTTTTCAAGATACCAACTTAAATAAATTGCCCTGGATCACAGGGTAATGCATTCAATGTGTTCACAGGAAGTATCTGCTTTGCTTGGTCTGACATCCAAACAGAAACCCTACTTTAGCTCTCCTTACAGTCTTTTAATACTAGGAAAAAACATAACAGAAAAAAAAACCCAAAAGGAGCTCATATATGTAGCCTTATCTAGAAGCTGGCAAAATGTGATGTTATGTCTTAAAATTCTATATGAGACAGTTCAATTCCTAACAGATTTCTTCATTGCTGGGCAACGAAGCAATCTTGCTATGCTACAGATTTAACCAGTGATTTGCAGTAACTGTCATACAGTGAAGTAGCACCATGAGGACCTGTGGGAGCCGCTTATCCTGCCCTGTAACCAGTCAGTCCACTGGTACAGGGAAGTGCTCAGGGCAACAATTCTCTGCTAGTAGGCTTAAACGGGATCCCAACAGAAGTAGGAGCTGGCTGGCTACAGGAAGGTTGTATTTAAGTGCAAGAGGTTTTCTTTGAGACCAGGCTATCACTACAAGGCTGCCTGGCCTGCAGGCATGTACAGTGGTTTATTGTATTTGTACGTTGAATGAGCTAAACTGCCCTTTCATTTATTTTCGGATTAAAGCTTGCTTGAGAGATTAACTGGGGAGCCTGTGGCCTTCTTTAGTCTGGTCTGGAAAGAGAAAAAATGGACTATACTGGGCTATTACGCGGACTATAACTTTGGAAAAAAAAGTGGATCTACATTTAATGTTTTCACTAGGCTAAAAGTTTATGGTTAATTATGGTTAATTATCATGATTCAGTGCGTTACATTTCTCAGCTGCCTGCCTGGTAGCTGAGCTACCTCCTTGCCAAGATAACTTTACCTTAATCCCAAGAAGAGCTGGGAGCAAGAAATACGTGCTTACGTCTCATTTGCTCCAGTTCAGCCTACTATTTTAGCTCAAGTCCACTTTGATGAGCAGTGTACCGGGAAGCTGGCAAGACTTGGAAGAGAGATGACTGACACAGGGATAGAAAAGTTCTAAACTGCAGCAGGATCTGCTAGGCTTCCTCCTCAAATTCCTGAAATGCGGTTGTTACAGGGACAGACTCTTTGTCGTGCTCACACAGATGGATACCTCCAAATTCTGGATATCTAAGGAGATGGTACTTTAGGGAGTGTCTCTTCCCTTCCCCCAGGGAAGATGAAACCTCTCAGACATGCTGTTTAGGATGAAATGTGATTCTACATTTATTTTCTACCAATGCTGCCTTAGACAACCTTTCACTTGCTCCTCTTCTCCCTCTCCCTTTATTCTTTGGGCTGGATTAGTTCCCCCATCCTGGTCACATGTGGCTGTATAAGCAGCTGATTAAAAAAAAAAAAAATCTGCAGTAAGAAATAAGACAGGGAAAGTAAGAAATGTCAGGGAAAAGAATGGAGCAGAGGCTCTGCAGACCAGTGTAAGTGGTGCTGCCAGGCATAGCCACACTCACAAGACTTATGAGTCTCACAGTTTTGCAAAAATAATAAAAATATATAAAACATTTAAATCTGATCCATGTGTGGTATAATCTTACACATACACTTGAATTAACAAATACTGAATAGCAACTGTAGCAACTTGAAAACAGCTTAATACCACATTACACAACATGAAATGAAAGTTAATTTTTTGACATAGTTTATAATTTGGCAACTTCAAGATTCTACATCTTGCATTATTTTTGCTGTTGGTTTGAGGTTTTTTTACAATAAAACTGTACATCTGCTACCTACATCTACTTCCCAGACAGGTTAGCACTTTTCTCTTAAACATTTGGCGTCAGCTGCCTCTCAAAGATAGTACGGTGAACTAGATGGGCTTTGAGGTTTCTCTATTATGGCAGTTCCTGAATTCCTGTGTACTACACTACAGACAAACCACATCCTACCTTAAAAATAATAAAATAAAATAAAATTGAAATTAAATATTAAAAATGTGTCAAAACAATGTTTCAGTTCTAATTTGTTTATTATTTCATAATTTTGATCAGGTAAAATGTTTAAGTTATTGAATTTTCAGGATGGTAAAATATTTTGACCTGTAGAAAATGCTCAAAGATTATAAATTCTATTTCCTGCCTAGCCGTAAGAGTGATTGACAGATATGATATGATATATATCCTAGACCTAGAAAGCAAAAATAAAGAGCACAGAGAAAAGTCTCATATTTTTCCAGATCATAGTCACTGTCTATTGCAAGAGTTCTTAAATTGTTCGGATTACAGAGTATAGTGGCATTGTAGAAGAGTAAGTCAATTCACAGAGAAATATTCTTATGCCCCAGTTTGAAAGGAAAATCAAAAGAAGAAATTACTATACAAAGATGATCATGTACGAAAATTTATAGAAGACATTAGCTTAATAAGAGGAGATAGAAATAATCAAATGCAAGAAATATATTTTCCTGCAGGTCTTAAGAGAGATGATTTGGAGTAAAAGACAACCAACCATTGGCCATCTACTACATCCTACTGGAAATCAAGTGAATTGTGCCTCGAAGCCTTTAAAAGCCAGATAGTTCTCTCTGTAGTGTTATTGGCTCTTTAGACTTTTAAATTATCCCGTTAAAAGCCTTTCATGGAATAGGTAAATTCTTCCATCTCTTCCACAATGGCTGAATACTAAGAAGTTTTTTACAAATATCTGTATATTTCACTACAGGTTTTATGAGTTAAAAACTGTATTTCACCGCACTTGTTTTAGTAAGATGCTTAGCAGAGAATATCTGATTTGTGTAACACTAACTCTTCCACTTACGTATTTCACAGTGAAAATATTTGCTTTAGAAAAAGGGTTAAATATGTGCTCTTCTGAATTTTGTCATAGTAAAAGGTTTGCATGAAAAGCATACAGCTACCAAAACTTTACAGGTCACTTTACTTCTAATGGGTGCATGTTTAGGCAACCTAACTCTTAACATGTGCTTAGTTACATAAGCCTGTAGGAGACAATAATATATGTAATAAATATTCAAAGCCATGTGCAATTACTTATACAGAACTATTTTTCAAGGATTCTCTGTCTAGATTCTCTTAAAAGATTCAAGATGTCAGTATCATAATCTGGAACATTCTAGATATTGGAGCTTTTGGGAGATTGTGTGAACGGTGTCTCCTATCAACGAACCTTCAGAGGTCAAGGCTCTATCAGGGAGAGGTAAACTGAAGGAGTTTAGTCTGGGGTTACATCAGAACTAGAACTCTTTACCTTTTACACAGGTTTGGAACTCAGCAACTGTCTTAGGTAACATTCATAACGATTTTAAAATACAGTATTGTTGCCAAATAATTTTCATTTAAAATAAATATTTTCTTCATTATCCTCAAATTCAAAAAGCATCTCTATGAAGAAGTCATAAACAAAGAAACTCCTGGCTATGCTTGGAAGGGAACTTTTCCAGAGTTGTTTCTTCACCTGAGAACACTGCCCTGGTTTCCCGGTGGTAGCAAGGCATGCTTGTCGCCTGCTCTGGCAGGACCTGGTCCGTCCTCGGTACCCAAGCCATCCAGGCTTCAGCCTCCACTGCTTGTTCTAAACCAAAAATGACAAAAGGGAAAGTTCTGTAATAGTTGAAACTGAAACACATCAACTCTTTTGCCATTTCACCTTCTCCTTGCTGTTGGCCACTAACATGCTGCTCGCCTTTGTGTTGGGTCAGGTGCTTGTCAACCCCTCTTTGAGCTGATTCAATTCACTAACCCAGCAGAAAATTAATTCAGTAGAAAAGTGTCAAGTTTTCTGTTGGTTAGTGAGCTAACTGGATCATGGAAGAGTCTGCTGAGAATGCAAGCTAGCACAATGAAGGGGACACTCTATGGCCAAGGATGAGAGGAAAGTAAGGAAGAGAGAAGCAGTAGAGGAAGGAAGGGAGTGTTTACTCCCCCATTTTGGTGACAATGAACTATTAGATCAGCTCAGTTGCTTGTGCAGACTATGAATCCATCACTTTAATATGGGAAACGGTGCACAGAGAGCTCATTCACAGTCCAGCTTCTTTCTTGCCTGCTAATGCAGTGAAATCTCTTGCTCAAAATCACTAGGCGATAGAGAAGCACTCAAAAGAATTGCCTGCTATCCCCCAAAAAAGTCTCCACAAAAAGAAACTAAGATAGCCAGTGCTCGGAATCCCATTAACTCCATATCAATGATCTAATTACCAGGCATGTCTCCTGCTTATCTAGCATTTGAGAATTAGATGTTAACAGCATCTTCAGCCTGTCCCATGTTTCCATCTGTTCTAAGTTTCACACATTTACTGTGATAGTCTCATAATTGTCTTTTGGACCAACATCTATTTAGCACATCTTCTCAGCGTGATGCCACAGCCGTCTCCTACTCTGTGAAGCCATGGTCCAGATGTGGTGGGTCAACACTTCCCTACTATCTGTACATAAATTCACCATGGAGTAGAGGAGAGGTGTTAGCTCTGCATCAGGTCTATGCTGCTTACAGAATCACAGAATCACAGAATAGTCAGGGTTGG
>VZSZ01011371.1:776778-886801 GCA_013398815.1 Ibidorhyncha struthersii | reverse complement strand
CCCCCCTCGCCCTGCTGGCCACGCTGCTGGGGATGCAGCCTGGGATGTGGGTGGCTTTCTGGGCTGCCAGCGCACATTGCCGGCTCCTGTGGACCTTCTCATCCACCAACACCCCCAAGTCCTTCTCCTCAGGGCTGCTCTCAATCCATTCTCCACGCAGCCTGTATTTGTGCTTGGGAAATGGAGGGGGAGAGCACTGCCAGCAGAGCCGCAGGGTGGCAAGAAGGGCTCGCCAGGGCTGAGGAGTGAGCAAAGGGGATGGGGGGTACGAACTGGAGATAAGTAGTGGGACCAGGGACGAGCTGCGGGATCGGCTGGGGGGGAAACCATGACCTGTGGGAGGAAGGATGGGCTGAGGCATGGGTTGGGGGTCAAAGGATGAGCCGGGGACAAGGGACGAGCTGAGAGATGAGTTGCGGGTTAAACAATGAGCTGAGGGACAGGCTGAGGGATGAGCTGGGGGTTAAGGACAACCTGAAGGACACAGGAGGAGCCTCGGGACACATGAAGATCTGAGGGACACGGGAAGAGCTAAGGGATGAGCCAGGGAACAATCTGGGGGTCAAGGGACAAGCAGGGTATGAGCTGGTGAAGAGGGTGCAGGGGCAGAGGAGCTGGGGAGCCAGAGTTGTTGGTGGGACACGGAGCAGCATAAGGGGGCCGAGGGTGAAGGCCAGAGTCATGGAGATGGAGGCAGGAGACCCTTCCCGTTCATCACTCCCTGCTCCCCGTCCGTCCATCTTACTGAGGTTTCCTTTGGGCTCTGCGACGCAGGAGGAGGCTGCAGTTCCCTTCTTGTTTCCCTGCCATTCCGGGCCCTCTCCTCTCTCCAGGATGGCCTTGGCCAAGGCTTGGTCCCTGGTCACTTCCCTGGAAATGGGACCGGCTTGGTGAGCAGCTGTGCAATGCCCAGCCCCAGGGACAGCGCTGAGGGCGGTGTGCCTGGATCAGGGCCCCAGCGCAGAGCACCGGTTGTCCCATGTATCGCAATGGTAGCAGGACCTAATCCTCCTGTTATCATCTTTTATTGCACACAGTCAGATACTGCCATGTGTTGCCATCACTCCTGGGTACTCCCTTCCTTGCCTGTAGCTGGCTTTGCTCCACTGGACTGACTTGGCTCCACTCCTTACGTCTTCAGCTGCTTTCGCCTTCCCCGGGGTTTGGCCTCCAGTTCTGGATGTGAGAGAAGTTAGACGGATGTTGTGAAATAAAACCTAAAGAAGTCCACCGAGGTTCATAAATAAGCAGGGAAAAATCCATGAAGGCGATTCAGTGTTAGCGGGAGCCGTGGAAGTCAGGGAAGCCAAAAAAGTCTCCTGCCGCCTGCTCCCACTCGTGTTCCCGTTCAGTCGTCACCAGGGATGGTGGCTTCCCCAGGCCCCCAGCAGTGGCAGGCTGGTAGCTGGGTGCCTAAGGCAGCCCCCAAAGGCTTCGACGTGGGGACTGCAGTGCCCACCTTTCCTCGGTTGTCTTACATTCCTGATCTAATTGCAATAACGGAGCCATCAAAAATTAGCCTCCTTCCACCTGGCCCCAACAGGCTCTTTTTGAAGAGTGTCTGGTGTCTGGCGACAGCTTTGCCCTACCTTGCTTAAGCAAGAGCTAAAATAAATATCATCCTTTTAAAATGTAGCATAAAAGCGTCATTTAAATTTAAGCGATTTAAAACCAAAGGTAGAAATCCCATGTGTAGCACAAAGCCTCTTAATGCAGTCAGTCAGTCATGCATTGCATGCCTCAATCACACTTGTATCGGTGTCATTTGTGTCCTAATAAAATCCTATAATCTTTTGCGTGCCAATTAAACAAGGAAGATAGCTAAGTCTAGCCGCTTCCTTGGGTAATTGCAGGCTAGCGTGGAGTCAGTTATCTGCCGTGGGTTTTGCTGGACTGTGGATTTCCAACGGAGTATTTTCTCTCCCGTTTCCTTAAGGGACAGTACTATAATTTTTTGGATGTATGGTATTTTAAAGCTATAACCAAGATCCAGGGGATGGTTGTTAATGAAAGATCTGGAGTTTAGATACACCCAGTTAAACAATGGATTGAGCTTAACAACTGTATTTGCTTTACCAATATTTTAAGAGTCACTTTCTAGAAAAGAGCATTTACACTGAGTTCAGTAAGCTATTTTTACATTTTTGAGCCTGTCCTTTAATTTATAAGGCAATTTCTGTGTTGCTTATGAGGACATCATAAGGGTAAGCCGTTAAAAAAGAAACTGGGGAATTTATAACAGTTTCTCTTGGTAGCGCTCATTTCAGTCCCGTTGAGCTTTAGGTCCACCATCATTAATATGCATTTCTAGTTCTCTTTTTTTCGTTCACTTCCAAATTTGCTGACCAGCAAGGACAGTGGAAATTGCCTGTAAAGTTCCTTTCTTTGTTTCCTGGCAGCAGGGTCATCAAGGTTCTCATCCGGCTTACGTGTTTACGTACAGGAGTTTAATGTCACTGTCAACGTAAACCGAAGGTGCCTTCTGGGGAAAGTTGTAAATACAGGGTTTTTTTCAATTAACTCCACCAATTCAGCAGCAATATGATTATCCATAGTTATCCCCAATTTTGTATATATGTATATTTTTGTCAAAAGATGCAGCAGAAGGGTCATCCAAAGGAATTAATGAAATCAAATGGTCCACACGTGAAAGGATGCCTCTGCTTGAAACAGCATCTCTGAATCAGTCGTGCCTTTCCTTCCACCGAGCCAATTTCACATTTTCAATAGAAGGCANTTCCCCCCCCCGCCTCCCGCCCCAGCATCAAATGGCTTTCTGCACAATGATATTCATCATGTTCTAACTCCAGGTGAATGATAATGGATCAGAGGGAATGAAAACAGATGGATGTTAAAACAGGCAATTCCCTGCCACGGACCTGGGAGCCCTCCACTGCTGCCTAGTCCGTTCATTCGCTTCATAATTGTATTAGACATTCCAACAATAGAGAGGCCTTCTTCATTAATCCTGAATTTACTGAAAAGAAGCTTTGCAGACTATAGCTCTTTCGATGCTCAGACAACACCAGGCAAACTTTACCCCAGGCTTAAATGGATAAAACTCAGCTGGAGAGAAACTAGCACAGAAAATGCCAAAAGAAGCAAGAGGTGGGCCAGTGAGACAGGGAAGGAGGACAACCTAGCAGGAGACGCTCCAGTAGCTTCACAGCAGAGCTGCAGCTTAGATGATACCGCGGAAACTTATATACGAAGCTCTCCTCTTGCTGGAGCTCAGACGTAGCTGAACTTATGAATATCGTGCCCGTGTTTGAGCTGATTTTCCCCTTTCAGCACCCAGCCTCCAGCTAGCCGCGGGAGCCGGCAGATGCCAGTCCCTGCCATGTGATGGGCCACAACCTTCTTGTAACCCTGGTCTGCGTCAGGTGACTGGGGCTAAGCAATACAGATCAAGTCTCGGGCCAGCTGTCCTCTGAGTCAGACCTTGATTACAATATTGACATTAACATTTTAATCACACGCATGCTGCTGCAGATTTTAATGACCGACTTGCTGTGCCTTTGCTTTTTGAGGCTCGGGAATCAGAGCCTTGTTCGTAGCCTGAGCGAGCGCAGCATCAGAACGACGGCTACCCTAGCAGTAAACGTGGCATTGCCCTCGGCACCAGCCTGCCCGCGGACATTAACCTGGCTGGCACTGGAACACCTCCCTGGAACGGGGACTTTGTTCTCAGTTACTCTACTCCTCTGTCTGGGGCAGGACTGGAAGTTACGAAAAGAGGAGAAAAGGCGGTGCTTTTGTATTCTCCGTAGCCTGAGGCGATGTGAAAATCTACCCAGTCCTTGTCTAGCTATCATTTTCAGATTCCCAGGGACTTTAATCAGAGTGGAGTAATCCAGAGACGTTTCCTCCATCCTGTGGAGCTGGAGACAGGGCTGCTCTTACACATTCCCTGCCCTGTGCCATCAGAGCACGGTGAAGAAACGTCAGTGCAAACGAGAATCAGGCCCCAAATCTGTGTTGTTCCCCTCTCCCCAAACCTACTCCACAATCTGTTGCGAACACCGCGAGCTGAATCTGTGCGGCCTCGGGCTGTTGAAGACGGTCACCTCCAAGGTGCAAGCACAGCCGAAAGGTCAGAATAAATAAACTGAATATGCAATTGCTTAAGGCAATAGAAAGAGACCCCAGGCTTTCCTTGCAGTTCTGGCAGGCACCAGAACATACTTCAGGATGTTAAATAAGCTGGTTTTGTGTCGCTGGGTTTAGCTGGTTTTTGTTGTTTCTCCCCCTGCTACCCCAATACTTTGCTAAAATGATCGGGCCTTAACTGCTCGGTATCCCTTGCACAAACATGGGCTGCCTTTATCACTTGCTTCATCATGGTCATTTGCACTGAAAATACATAATCACTGTCAGAGTACAAAGAATCATTACGAATAATTAGTTACTTCCAATATGGCAAGTCAGTCTCATAAATCTTGAATATTTGGCTTTGGTTTTGGAAAGAGATTCCTTAATGGCTACACTTGTGAGACTCTGTTAATTGATATAAAATTGTATTCAAAATTAAATTTGTTTTAGCAGATCTAAATCACCCCAATAAATCAGCTTCAGCCCATCTGCTTTAAGGGTTCAAGTACACTTTTTTTTTTTTTTTTTTTCCCTTTGGGAGACAGCGTGAGCTTGCAATCAATGCCTAAAGGGCTGGATCTGATCCTCCCCTCGTTTACTTACCGCTTCCACATGCTGCCATGGGGGTGGTTTTGCTGCCCTGAGAAGGCATAAAGGAGGGGGTAGAGGGCAGTGGTGGCCCTTCTGGGGTTGTTCAGCCTTCCCCTGTGGTTGGGGTCTTGGCTGTGTTGCGGTTGGTGTGTAAGTGAGGAATTGCCTCCCTCTGTTCCGAGTGGGCCAAGGGAGAGGGGATGGATTTTTAATATGGAAAAGGAGAAGTTCAGGTCCGTCTGTAATAGATATTGATGTTTTATGTTTTTCTGGGCTATAGCAGTGTGAATGGTAGTTCTCATGATGCTCTTTTTTTCTTCAGAGAAACCATCGTTTTCATCTGATATTGTGGGTGAGAGGAGGTGATAGTTAATAACAACAGCTTAATTTTGCTTGACTATTTAGCTCTTGAAATTGTTCCAGGCCAAGAGGTTTTTATCTTTATCCTTACTTTAAACTGGGGAAATGGAAATACTGAGACAAAGCCTCAGTATTCCTCTCCCGTAACTTCTTTGGTAGGCTGTCTTCCTCACCCATGCAGTGGTGAGCACAAACGCTTCCTGAGATCCTGTGTGGTAAAAATCTGTTGGAAGAATTCCCCATTTGCATCCTCTCTGCTGTTACTGTCTGTTATCTTAAATCTCTCTAACTTTTTTTTTTTTCTTCTCCAGAGATTCTTTCTTGCCTACTTCATCCCAGCAACACTTTCCCCACCCTTCTCCTACCTAAGTTGTTGGCCTGTATTTTTTTGCCTGTCTGATCTCCCCCAGGTTCTAGCTGTCGAACTTGTTCCACGTGGGCAGGCTCCCACTCCTGCCTGCGGCCTTATGAAGTTTGATGCTCTCTGCCCAGGGATTTGCCTGCGCCTGGGTTGGATTACAGGAGGCTGTGAGCCTTGCCGGCTGCGCGCTGCCTCTCGCTTCGCGTCTCTAAAGTCCAAAAACTGCCGTGTCTGTTGTCGGGCCCTGCAGCGCAACGTTTGGTAGCTAATATTGTGTCTTGCTTGACTAGCTCTGCCTAAATCCTGTTGGGCTCAGTGATCTATTTAATGATTCTTTTACTTGCTACTGTATAGCCACTTTCTTCAGTGCTCAACGTGTTGTGCGGTACGTGGTATTTAGGTGTAAGAGTGAAAATCTTCCCAATCAGCTTTATCGGGTGCAGCTGTTGGAAATTTTCCTTGGGATAGAAGTTGCTTCTGTTTCCAAGTGTGTTGTAGGTTGTGCTCATTTTACTCTTAAATTTGTTAAAGTAATGCATTTCATTTTAATCTCTGTGTATGTTATCAATCAGCTAACAGCTGAAAGAAAAAGCTCTTAAACAAAAAAAAAGGTAAACAAACAAACCCCCAGCCACCCACCTTGGGAAACCTGAAAATTAAGACTGTAAACGTGTTTGTCTATCGTAAGCCTGGAAAGCGGGGAGGAAAACTAGTAAAAACTAACTCAGAGAAGATTTGTCTGGCAATCTACAGCTTCCAGGGCTCTCCTAATAAAGGCTGGGAGGGTGTGCAAATGTAACTTAACACGTGGTCAGATAAACAGGGGCTAAAATATTTCTGCAGTATTTCCTCCATTAATATCTTGTCTTTTTAAAGCAACCATCAGGAAGATGTGTCATCTTAATTACAGTATCTGGGAACAGGGAATTTACTAGTATCTATGTAACTTGCTAATAAAGGCGTCTCTGCACTGGGGATTTTGGCTGCCTGTGTACCAGCAGCAGGCTAAACACAAACGTAGACCGGCAAAATCACAAATGATACATAATTTATAGGGGGTCAAGTTACCCTCCGTGAAAAGTAGGTGAGCTGGACAAGTGTTGAACAGGGCTTCACCCTCCCTGTTGTCGATGGCTGTAATGGGGAATTTGTTCCCAGGGTGGACAAGGCTTAGCAAATTACTGCACAGTTATATGTCCTGATGTCTTTGGGTGGTCAGATCAACTTTGCACGAGCCAAATCAGAAGTGGATTCGAAGATATTTAGGAGTATATAATAGTTAAAATGTTGGCTTGGCTGCCTTGAATCGTTTTGCAAAGAGAAAGGTAGAACTGGAAGCTAAATAAAAGGGAAACAGGAAAGATTGAAATGGATCACTCTCTGTTAGAGTGAGTGTGTAATAAGGACTGAATTATTCTTAACACAGAGGACTGTTTTTTGCATGCGCCTCATACTATTGCTAATCTTTTGTTGTTGTTCATCTGATTCACTAATTTAATTTCACTTTGGCAAAGGAAGCAAGGAGCCTCAATTTATGAGGGGACTGTGAAGGGCCCTTGGAAGGAGGTGTATTGAATTTCAGAAAGCATTTTACAAGAAGGAAGCACGCCACAATCTTGTGCTATAGGACTTCCTCTGGAAGCATATATTTCTCCCCCATAACTCTTTTGAACAGTTTTATACCACACATGTTTCAAGAGAATTAAATCAATAACAATCTGTACCTTTCTAACCTGAAATGCAAGCTCTGCACGGCAGGAGATCAAGCTATGCAATTAACTGTTGTCCTTTCAAAGGAATTCTGACAGATATTTATAGTTTACTGTATTCCATTTTCCTGCCATTGGAATATAGCAGTGCAACTGAATGCAGCTGACTGGAACTATGAAATAATTATAGCAATAACTATTTCCTTCTCTACTGGGGAACTCTTGTAAAGTGCCGAATGTGGGAACTGCTGACGTTCTTACCCCTCAGGACTCGGTCCTTACCTTTGGTTTATCCTGCATCCCCAGGTAAGTCACCCAAGAGAGATCTGGCGTTTCCCATTGCCAACAGGTTTTTCTAATGTCGTGTTCCAAACCTCACTTTCGACTTGATGTTGAATGAATCAACGCTGTACAAATAAAGACACTTTAAAAAGCTTTCTAAATTTGGGCACGGTCAGTGTATGAAGTAGAAAGACTTCTCTGTAGTAAAGCAAGTCATATCTTTGTGTGGGAGTTTGGAACAGTCTATTAAGAGGAAACTATGCAATATTACCAGAAGTGAATAGATTGGCATTTGACTGCTAGGCACTTTGCAAATTTCAATATAAAGGCACTTATTTTATACCCTGAGCTGTCACTGTAACTTATGTGCTCATGCTGGTGACTTAGTAGCATAATGACAGGCCATTGTTACGAAGCTAATTAATTTTAAGCAATCTTTCCTAACAGTATACTCAAGAATGACATTAATTTGCTGCAAACTTATGAGACATTGATGCATCAGGAAAATAGTAATGCTGAATCTTTGCACCACCTCTCTGGCTAGCTCAGTACGAGTCTCTTACCAGAGGGTATTTGCTGTGTTGGGCACTTTAGAGGCCTCCTACCGATAGTAATATCCTCAGGTCCTTCGCTTTATGCCTGTAAACCAGCAGAGGTACACCATACGTTCCAACCACCTGTTAGTTTTGCCACTTGACAATTTTTCATCAAGTGGGTTGAAGGTCTGCAGATGGCTTAGCAGGACCTGAAAAGCTGCAAACCGGGATCAGATATAGCTGTTGCTTGACTGAGGTGCGTTGGGGAAGCAGTGTGGTAGGGGATTGTGGTGTGGGTTGTTTGTTTTTTTAAAAAAAAAAGATCAGTAAGGCCAGAGTAGGGTAAGTAGAAGTGGAAATGCCTCTTCAAATCAAAGAAAGTACTGGAATTATTTTCCTAACAATGTTTGCCGAGGGCTAGAAAAGAAGAAATGTCCAGATGCCCTCTACCTTTACCCACATGGATGGGGCACAAAGTTAAACCCTTCCTCCAACAAGAAAAGAATGAGAATGGGGAAGAGAAACTATTCTCACTTTATTCTCACAGGTGGCACAGACTCCTTGTGGCTGTTGAGTAATATTGTACTGTGTGGCCGCCTCAGAAAGTGATGGTACTGAGTCATTCCTAGGTAACAGTTTTGGTTTGGAGACCCCCCAGCTTGTGTTAAGACTGGGTGGATAAGCGGTCATACTGTAACAGGAGGAAAAATCCAACAACCCGCTTCTCCCAAGTTTACATTTCCTGGGAAGGTTGTCAGAAATGTCAAGTCCACTAGAAGGAAAGAAGTTAAGGAAACGGAGGATGTCTTCCAAATTAACCAGACCTGGAAACTCCCCACATGAGGTTTTTTCTGTATGAGGCTCTTAGCCAGAACGCAGCTCTCTGGCTGCTAAACCCACTGGTGCAGTAGAGCACCGGTCCGCAACCCAACGCGCGTGGCTCAGCTTCTGGAAGTTTGCTTCTGTGCATAAAGACAAGAAGGTTTGGGCTTTCTGCGCGGTGAGCTGGTGTGTGCATGAGGATCAATACTATAGCTGAGAACTCCCCTCCCGAGAGGTCTGCAACAAACAGTACATTATTTATGTGCTCTTCTCACGTTTCCCTGTGCGTTATGTAAATACTAATCAAGGTGAAATTGGACTCAGCCACTTCTAATTTTGACTTCAGTTTATTTTGGCAATATCCAAGCAGAAGTCAGTTGCTAAATGGTCTTCTAGAGGGGCACTGAGGTTTTCTAAGAGTTTGCACGGGTTTAAGGCAGAGTCCCTGCGTAGGCTCATGACTGACTGTTGGAATCCCAAGAGCTGGTGCTCTGTTGTTCCCAAGCCTTGTGCTCTCCTTTGCTAACAGCAGGGATGGGAAAATATCAAGGCCTGTCCAACCATTGCCCTTTGACCGCAGCTGGTGTTACTCATTCAGAAAAGCAGCAGCATGTTTTATTCCATTTATTCAACATTTTGTTAGCTTTGCATCCTCTCCTCATATCCTTGAGTTTTTCTCTTTGTCTTTATGACTCTTCCAGTGTGTTTTTATTCCAGTTCATCTGGGAGCAGGAGGGTTCTTTGGGAATACTTCATCATTTTCAATTTGTTTTGTGGTTCCAGGAGTCTAGTTTTGCTTGTTTGTGTTTACTTACTTATAAGACCACTATATTTTTTTTCTCCTGATTGTAGGTCTGCTAAAAAAAAAAAAAGTGCCTTACTGACAACTTTGCTAACCAAAGTCTCTTGTTCACGAGTGGTAAAAGCTAGTGCACTGCAAGGCTTCCTTAACGTGCATGGGTGTGCCTGCCACGCAGGGCGGCTATTAGTTGTGTGCATGATGATGGTTTCTGTGATGAGCATGACTTTCCCTATTGGGAAATGAACTGTGAACACCTACTCATTTTTCACAGGCCAAATTACGGCGATCTTTCAGCTCTCTGAATTGCCTACACCTCAAAAAGAAAGTCCCTAGGACCCTTTAGAGCGATGCTAATGAAATAGCTGAGGCTGAGCAGCTATCCTGTAAGCAGGAACCACCTCTATGAATGTAGCCATTTGCTTTCTGCCTGGCAGGNTATTTTTATTTACCCTGGGGTTTGAGATAGCTTTTGGGTGCTTGTTGCTCCAGCTCTCTTAGCTGTGATTAAACTGAAGGAAGAGGGTTTGAAGTCAGTGAAACTTTGCTTAGAGTTCTGTGTCGCTCTGAAAAGCTCAAAGGCAACAGCAAAAAGAAAACAAATTAAAGATGGCATTACTACTTTTTCTTGGGGAAAGGGGGAAAGCATTGCCAATAGCATTGCTGCTAAAAAAGATAATACAAACTCAGACCTTGGAAAAAAGGAGCCTGACTCTCAGAATTATTCCTAATGTTGGAATTCAGATGTTTCCACACTTGCATCTTTGGATGATCATTAAATTTTGTTTATGCTGTCTAACCTAAGAGCTCCCCAGTGGTACTTATCAGCTCAAAGACTTGTGCCTGCAGTTTTTTTCTTTCCTCTTTCTGTAGTTCTGGGTTTGTTCCTGACTTGGTCTAGTGGAAAAAAGGTGCTTAGTGGCACTTTTGACTCTCAAAATAGCAGGACAAGGCCAGTAATAAACTTGTAATGGAACAGTGCCCAGCAGATGGAGAGGACGGGGCCCTTGATGAAATGGGAGCTATGGGATCCGTCTCATCAAGCAACTGTCACCACTGTCTTCCTTCTCTAGGATGACCATGGAGAATTCATGCCGGTGCATGAACTTCTCCCAGTGAATCAGGTGTGTGTCTGTATACAAAGGTGACTTCAGTCTATCTCTGATTTTCCTAATGTTACATCACAGTGTGTGTGTATACACAGCTGTCTTTTATTGTCCTCAGGAAAAAAAATATCCCTTTTCCTCAATGAAGAGCTCTTTATGTTCTGAGTTTTGGACACTATGGTCAAAACAACGAAAGGGTCTCCTTAAAGCCAAGCTTTCTGATGCAGCAGGACAGAAAGGATACGATCGGACAGTCAGTTTGAGTTTCAGCACTATGCCGGTACTTAGAAGTGTAATCCATCAGTCCTCTGATCTACGAGACTGGCTGAAATCTTGCAGCCGTCAGCATGACATTACTCCCAGTCACTTCAAGTGTGTTGAATAGCTAATAGATGTTTTGAAAGGAGGAGTTAAATTAGCTTCCTGAAATTCACCTCAAGAATACAGGCTCTGTCTACAGCTTGGATGTTAAAGTGTGATTTCAGTCCACTTTGACAAACCACTAACACCTGAGGGGGTCTGTGTCTTTTTTCCTCCAAAGCTGCCATTTTAACTAGCGTTTAGCTAGCCGTTAAACAATACTGTGTTCTTCTATAGCAAACAGTGAGTTGGCAGGAGACTAAGATCAGAAGAAAAACTAGTTATGTTTTTTTTTTTTTTTCTTGGTGGATGTGGCTTTCAGTTCAGAACAAAGCCAGGCGCTTAGAAGTGTGTAATGAGAATGCTATAGGATGAGTGTAGGTCTTGCGTCAACTTTGATTACTTTGAACTATATGTATAAGCAAAGTTAAACTGCCACATGGTCAGCAAAACGAACTTAACCATTCAGTCATCCTGAGCAGTAAAGAAGAGCGTGTAATGACCTGGATTGCTTGTGAGAGAGTGCAAAGAATGTTCGTAACACTTTTCCTCAAAGCAGAAAAAAATATAGTCAACGTCTGCTGGATGCTGAACTCTTCACTGAGACAAAGTTGTTCAGCTTTATGCTAAGAAGCTGGCCCTGAAAAAAAAAAAGAAAAGGGGGAGGGAAGTGCTGATGAAAAGGGTGATCTTCCAATAAGCAGAAGGAATATAGGAAAGCATATTGCCAGAGAGGGTATGTGTAGGGATTCAGCTGTGCTGTTGCTGGCTGGGTTTGCTGCTGCATCATGCACGGTGCCCAGCTTGTGCCCAAAAGTGCGAGCGTCCATTATATGTCAGTGATTTACTTGCCTCAGTTGTCTTCTCGTTTTTTTTTCCCCCATTTGGATTGCCCGTTCAGTAGGGAGCTGCTTTAGGGGACAGTAGGACTGAGCGCTGGAACTTGTCTGTAAGTACTTGCTTTATGCGTTGTGAGAACAGCTGGGTAGAAGGTATAAATTACTATAAATTGCCAGTCTATGCAAAAGGTTTTTGCATAAATTATTGGAGAGCCCACTTGAACTTGTTGAGCAGGGCTCCCACCAGCATTAAGAGGTCACTTAACCCTCTGTGCAGGCCGGCTGCGGAGCCCAGTCATGCATTGCAGAATTAAATGAGTTCCACCATTTTTCTTCTGAGCGTTGCCCAGAACTGATGCAAAGTGACATCTGACAGCACAGGCAAAGCAGTGACAGTGCTCTGAGACACTAATAATAGCTGTAGAGCTAGAGCAGTTTTCTTCTACCCTTATTTTTTATTAGAGCCGCCTCTCGTTGGTGAGGAAACGTTGTCATCCCTGGCACAGTTTATCCTTGGAAACCACCTTTGCTGAGCCATTTAATCGCAAGGCTGGATGCGCAGAGGAGTCAATATGTTAGGAACGCTCCAACCATAATCTCTTTAAAGAACAGCTGATACCTCATTGAGAACTTTGGGGAAAAAATACAAACCCAAACCAAAACCCACAAAACTCAAAATATTCCTCTTGGATGATCCTTGCCAGAAGGTAGGAATGGTGAGGGGTGCTGATGGGGGAGAGGCTGAATGGTCTCTGAAGCTGCATGGCAGCAAATCCCCCGAGCAAGGCAGGTTGCAAATGCTGTGCCGGCTCCTCGCTTTCTCTCCCCCCCTCCATCTCCTTTGTTACTAAGGAGATTTACATTGAAACAGGCTCTGCAGGAATCTTCAGGTTCCTAGCAAGGGAATCTTAATATTTCTACTCCTTTATGATTAGGAAAGGAGAGAAGATGTTTGAAAAGGTTCCTGTGAGGGGTTCTTGGGGCTAAATTACAGTAATAGGGAAAAATGATGAGTAGCCCTCTAAACCTCAGTTGTGTGGTTGTGGTCAATTTGATGGGAACCCAGAGGTAATCCCAGGGTCAGCAGCAATGATGTGATTTACTTCACTAGGATAGAAGTCCATCAGTCTTGGTTATTTTTTTGGTATTTTTGTTTTGATTTCTCCCGCTGTAGTTTGTTCCTTGCACTGTTGCCTGTTTCTGTAGGATATTGCCCCACTGTACTGAAGTCAGCTGCCAGACCAGGTGAGGAGCAAATGAGGCTCCAGGACGCCTGGATTTAGTTGGATAGTCAGGTATTTTTAACCATTGCTGCATGGGTAGGGAAAAGAAGGGGCAGGGGTTTTGTTGAGTGTTGGATGTACAGAAAGGAATAGATGCCTAAGGAGGAACTTGAGGAAGAATTTAGGCACCTAAATCCAAAAGGATAATCCTCACTGCTCCTTCCTACCTCCGTAAGCGGCTGAGTATCACCACCAAGAGGGTTCCTTAGGTACTTAAAGCTCTTCTCTGTATGTCTAGAATTATCCAAGTCTTGTTGATGCTGAACTGTTCAAATCTGATCTCTCTCCTAAGCCCTGTCAAGATTAACAAACCAGGCTTTCTCCTGACTGCCTCCTGAGAGGCCCTGCTGGTAGCACAGACAGAGCATGCCTACAGTATGCCTCTGCTCCAACAAAATACAGAGACAGCTGCTATTTACATTCCAAAGCAGAGGAAGAGTCAGGGATATCCTGCTGCTATAAAATAGCACTGAATATTAAGCGATAAGAGAGGAGCTGTTGCACGAGCAATGGGGTTTCGACCACTCTCTCCCACGTTCTTCCACTGCAGCAATCTCGCAGCCTTTTCATATTCCCTATGATTTTTCCTTTGCAGTACCCTCGGCTCTCCCCTCTTCCCTACATCCCTGCTGTCACTTCCCTCTGCCTCTGACACCTTTATGCATAACTCTGCCGTATTCCTGGCTTCTTCCCATGCCCCTTAGGTTTAGCCATGTCATAGCTTCTGCTTTCTTCATGTCCTCTGTCTGGCCTACTGCTGGCTGGGAAGCGGCTCGTGGTGTGGGTTGTTGGGAGCAGTATGTGTGCTGAGCGGTTGGGTACCGTGCCTGTGTCAGCTGGAGAAGTTCTGCAAGGAAGTGGGTGCTGAGCAATTTTTCAGCACTGTCCGCCTGAGTCCATGTGGCAATGTGAGGTCTTGAGTTTCTTTACGATGGAGCAGTCTAAAGTAATTTTGATGCAAGGTGCAAATGGTCAAAATTTAGTGAATATGGTGAATAACTTGGAAAATGCTTTGGGAATGGAACTGTTGGAGATCATTTAGTGTGAAGGTGAATGGAAAGAAAGTCCAGAGAGGGGAGAACGGTAGGTTCCTATAAAAGAGCAATTGAAATCTTAGAACAGTAGTTCCCTCCTGTTTCAACCCCTATCTCTTCTGCTAGTGTCTTAATGCGTATTCAGCAAGCTAACAACATCAGGTCCTCTTTCACCTTGGCAGCACTACTGGTGATACTATTATACAGCTCTACGGTTGCTGATTCTTTTTTCCAACTGTTACACACCAACATTTTTTTCCCCATGTCGATTATGCAGGTTCTTCTGACCTTTAGAAATAAAGCACTTGTGGAAACCAGCCTTTCCATTTACATCTCTCCTCAATTCCCAGAGCACTGCTATGATATAAACTTTTTTTTTTTGCTTCCAATATATTATCTGCTTGTAGAATTAGCCCTCAGGAAATCGGCATCTGGTACCAATTATTGTTCTTCAGCTGAGGTGGCTGAATCTCCTGCCTTACAGCAGTGAGGGTCTAGAATTCCTTTACACTGGAGTGCGTGGATAGCATCAGGAAAGGCAGAAGCTTTTCGTGAGACGAAGGACATTGGCATGCTTCCCAGCACCTGTTGGTAGCACAAAAGTGTATGTTACAGGGCTGCGCTGTACAATCCCATGGTAAAGAAACACTATGAGGCGATTAAACACCCACTTTGCACCTTTGATCAAATTCCTACCCAAGGGCAGCATTGCTGGGTAGTTCTTGTGTGTGCTTTGCAAATTACATCCCCAGATGTATGAGAACTCTGGAGACCAGAGGGGAAGGAATGTCATGCACACAATAGAGCTGGAAAAACCTTCTGTCTTAATGGTGTCCCATCAATTCTTATCTGATAATCTCTCTGTTTGAAGGTACGTGGAAAGCCAAAAATAAGAACAAAGCAAAGCATAGACATAGACTTGCCCTGACCTGTCTTCTAGACCGTATCTCTCTGGAGCTCTACTTGCTTGCTATACTTGTCTTGCTGTGACCTCTCTCTCATGTTGCTATCAAGCTCACTTGCTGGTATGAGAAGCTCCCCCCTCCCTTCCTCCTTTCCCTCTTTCCAGCATCTCCTCCTGTTTGTAACAGCCTCCTTGTGCTTGTCTACCTTATCCACTTTGTCTTATATTTTCAGCAGAGATTAGAAATATCTTTTCTTCTGAGTCTCAAAGTTCTGAATTCCTCTATCTTCCTGCCACTGCTTATCTTGCTGCAGTATTTTTAAACTCTAATACACTCCAGGATATGGTTGTCACAGGGGACACTTGAACAAAGTAAGAGGAGTGTAGCAACCTTCCAAAATTCTCAGGAAAAGTGCTTTGTCAAAAGAAGAAAGNTTTTTTTTTTTTTTTTTTTTTTTTGCTGTTGAATAGTGACAACATATGATATGGAAAAATTTTGGAGCGTGTTAACTGCACTCAAACCCTGTCTCAGATATCCACGGCTGCTTTCATGGCAAAATCCGTTCTGCTCTGATCTGTCATGTGTTGTACTTGTTCTAGTTTGAGGCCTCTGTGGGCCTGGGAAGGTTGCAGCAGCTAATGACAAGTAGTCTGGAAGGTAAAGGATTACTATTAGCACAGTCTCTAACATCATAGATGAGATATCAAGGAGGAAGTGTGACATGTAGCCGGTAGCAGCGCAGGGAAGTGAACTCTGACTTCCCCCGTCCCAGCTGGCAGCGAAGGCGGCGTGCCGTCTGTCCTCGCTCCTGTGCTTTGCTCCAAATAGGGCTTGGAAGGTGTGAGAACAACTTGGCATTACCCACTGAAGAGGTTTTTATCTGGGTGCTCCAAAACCACTGCAAGTGAATCTCTTGAGCCCTTGGAGCTTAATGGAAAGGCTCTGGAGGACTAGGATTTTCTGAGCCAAACGAGGAGAAGTACCAGAGCTTATTGTCCTTCACCGGGGAGGCTGGAGTCAAGTTGTCTTATAGGCTCCTTGAAAGCTTTAGCCTAAAACCTTGGGCTGATAGCCTTGTGGTTTAGGAAGCGCTTACCAAATGCAGACACAGGTACTACCCGTTCAAAACTTTCTGCTTGGTCCTTAAGATACCTTTGCACGCTTTGCCTTAAATGAGGGGCTGTCAGGCGTTGTCGGGATAGTATCGAACGGTTTCCTTTCTTACTGCTGCCCACTCAGGAACGTAAGTTGCCATATTCCAAACAAGGAGCTGGTTCTCTGTGGTTATTTGTCTTTCTCTTTGGTTTGCTGAATTATACTTGCCCTGAAGACAGCTTTAAGATATATTATCTAGCTTTCCAAATGATGCCCTTGCAATCTCTGAAGTTCATTACTACCTTGCAGTGCCCATAACTGTTTTCAGGAGCCCTGCTGGTTTTGAGGGATTGGAGAATTAGGAGTGTGCAATACTCTGTCTCCACTGGAAGTTGTTTGCAGGACTGTCTTACTGTCTCCCCTTTAACCCCTGTGCTCTTTGTGGGTTCATCTCTCTCCCCATTTTTAGGAGAAATACAGGCACAATTGCTGCCTTTATGGAAGCAAAACATTTAAAAATGCTAAACTTGGCAGTGAGAGGATTGCAACAAGCTTGTGGCCTCTGTGGTGGCTGGGCACCTAAAAAGCACTTCCCTTCCACGGGGGGGGGAGGAGGATGCCCAGCGCCTGCTCCAAAACTGGCAGTTCCTATTCAAGCAAAGGGCAAACTTCCACCTGATGTTAACCCTGTAGAGCCGGTGAGACAATTCGACGAATTACATCTAATTGTAACGCTGAGTGCATTTACTAGGAAATTAATTACATCATTTTTTTTTCTAACTGTTTTTTTCTTACGGACAGTAAGTTAACTCTTGTTGCTTTGCTACAGGGGAAAAAAATCAGATGAAAAGGCACATGATTTCTGCTGCTTCTGCAATCTTTGTATTGTCATGCTGAATAGCTGCAAACAATTTGCATTACAATGTAGCATAAATAAGAGATGCCACCAACTGAAGTGTAAACCAAGCAAAATGTGGGGAGCTTTCAGTGCAGCCGAACATAAGTGGTTTGAGGCAAGACTGGACAGAACTTGGAGGTGAGAATACGAGGCACTGTTGGGTCTTGCACAAGCCCCGTGTTCACCAAAAGTCCTAACTTTAAGATGCCCAGTTGGTCTTAATTTTCAAAAAAAGTAAATGTGTGTGGTTTAGATGCCAAAACTGGCAGGCAAAGAGGACAGGGGGTGGCAATAAACCCTGTAGAACAGGATTAGGCAGGATTAAAGTCTGAAATGATCATACAGCACTGGGTAGTAGATACTGCCACAGCTAACTCAATAAAACTCAGTGGGACACTTGACATTGCACATTTTCAAGCAGCAAGTCATAAATCTATATTCATGTGAAATCTTCTGCACTCAGTCTGATGGGAACAGAGACACGACACAGCTTCTGGTGCTGGTTTAGGGGAATAAAGCGCAGGTTGCTGCCTTACAGGGACAGATCTCTGCTAGGAAAAATGGAAAGCAACTTGAATGATGTATGCAATTATGCTTGTTCGAAGGGCTATGTAATTTCTGCAAACCCACTGGGAATCCTTAAAACCTGAGATTAAAACCAGCTATAGATATATTTTTAACAACAGTTGTCTATATATAATTATATATACATATATAGCAGTTGGTATAATAGTTGCCAGTTCAACAGTCCAAAGCACATAAACACTTGCTTACCTTTTATAAATTAAACCACATACTTAAGTGCTTTGCTGGACAGGGAAGTATTTAAGTATTTTGCTTAAATGTTGGGCTGAGTCAGGTCAGACTAAATTCGAGTTCTTCTCATCTCGCTGTTACTATGAAATTATTTACCTTACAGCTAACTTGTGCTTTGAAAAGCGATGTCAAAAAGATGGTAGAGAGAAGATGTGTTCTTGCATCAACGTTGTGTTTCATTCATGCTATATGCACGCGGTGGATGTGCTGCTGCCGACGGCGCTTTGGCAGTGTGGGAGGACCAGGACACGGGATCTGTGCGGCGGGGCTGGTTGCAGTCTGGAGCTTTTTACTTAACCAAATGTTCTTCAGGCTTGGGATCAAATAGATCTTTGAACTGTTGCAGACTGCAACTCCACCAGCCCCCAACCATGAGGTAACCGTTTGCTAGGTCCAATATGAGTCATAGATGGGGAGGATATTTCTGGCTTCCAATTAAAAAAAAAAAAAAAAGGTGAAGCTCATAATCATGAGCGAAAGGTCTCTGTGCTGTAATGGGAACCAGCTGGTGTGGTAGGCCATTTCAGACTAAAATCTGTCTTTGTTCAAAATGTGGCCCCACCATTATCACGGTTGGAAACAATCCTTGGTGCTGACACGGTAATGACAGCTTCATGTTTTAGACACATCTAATGGCACTAAGTCCTGATCTTAGCCGGCATTTATCAAGATAAGTAAGCCAGTCAGGCAAGAGCATGGTGGGCTGACTGTATTCCTTCAGATAATGACATGTATTTCCTCTCTTGGAAGAATAATGAACAGAATATGACTGTCAAAATATTTCCCTCTGGAGAGACTCCAAAATAACTGACACTTACAGGAGCTCAGTGCCATCAGTGATGTGAGCTTCCTCACAAACCTGGAAGAAGGGGAGCTATGGCTAAGAGAGGTGTGAGGGTTTCTCCTTAAAGCAAACCAGAGTCTGGGAGAACCATTTCCTCTCAAATCCCCTAGCTCTCCCTTGGAATTGGACCTCTCCTGGGAATAGCTCCACTATCACGGTCACTAAATGAGATAGTATGGTATGTCCTTTAAGTCTTTTGAAGCTGATGGACAAAATCCTGGTGATTTCAGTGAGTTTGGTTCTCACGTAGCATTGTCACATGCTTGTTTTAGCTGAAATTTTCACTGGAATTCTCCAAACCAGCAGAGAATCAGGCCCTGCAAGTTCAACTTTACAACTCTTGGATTTTCGTCTTAATCCGACTGGAAAATAGCTCTGCTAATGACTTGTCTGCGAAATAAAGTGCACATACAGATTCATGCAGAGCTTAATGTGCTCGTCTGGCGTACCCCCTCCTCGGCTATTTGCCTTTGAGAATGCTGGGAAATGCATCTAACCAGCAAAGAGTCTGTTTCTAGAAGCTGTTGTTGTTTTAGGGAGGATCCATTAAAAAGACGTAGCTTGGAATTTGAAAGGCGTTTATTTAGAGCGCTTCTGTCTAACCAAAAGAGGAACGTGACCGGGGTGGTTGGAGTTAGCCAGTGCTGCTCTGAGCTTGGGGAGCGCTAATGGCCCGTGCACACAGGGTACGCGTCTCCTGTGCCGGGAAAGCGTGCTGTAACGGTAGAGTAAGCTCCTGCAATGCTGCAGCACAGGTCAGAGCTGGAAAGTGTACATAAAGGGCTCTCCCTGTAGAACAGGTCAGGTCATGCTGCTGATTAAATGCGTCCTGCAAAGGTGTCATAACACTCTCCTGTCTGGGAAGTATGAGAGTAGAGATTTGCAGGACTGGATTAAGGTGAGTTTATTCCCTTCTCATTCTTTCAAATGTGGATTTGTCCCTGTTGAGTTAAGCTATGATGAACTTACTTTTTACTGTAGGCAAAGGGCTGACACTTGTGCTCATGAGGTGACTCTTGTATTTTTGCTGACCTCCGTTCCGTGCTATTCGCTGCAGATTTCATGGATTTTCTGTACAGGCAGCCAAGAAAACAATTTCTTGTAGCTGGGGGGAGCTCTGCCAAGTTTTTAGCTGCCGCGGTCTCTCTTTTTCTGAGTGTTTCTCTTAGGGCCTGGGGGAAGCTAGAGGTGATCAGCACAGTAGCATCTCTGGTAGAGGATCTGCTGTGCCTCCAGCTCCATGATGGACAAAAGGATGCCTTCTGCAGGTCTTCACAGTGGAGTCAAGTAGGAAAGGTCTTTTAGTCTGCATGGTATTATGGGGTAATTTTAGAATCTAAACTCACCCGTGTGCTCTTTGAAAGCTGGGATAAGATGCTGGCACAGGTATTGCTCTTTGTCAAGTGTCCCTTGGTGTTTGGGCAGCAGCATTTTCCCAGGAGGTCTTGAATTGCTCTCAATTTTGCAGCAGTCTCTTATGTTTGGGAGGGAAGTTAGAGACAGCCATGCTGGAGTATAGTCTCCAGAACACCCACAGCTCCTCAAATATGAATCCTAACTGAAGGTTAGCATCTAATCCTAGCATCACAGCCTTAAACAGTATGTAGATCTGCAAATGCCTACCATAGCACCAGTGGAAGAGGGTTATTTCAACCTTGCAAGCCATTAAAAATTCAGGGGTTGATACCAGAAGGGAACAGCTGGTACTGTTGTTTCTGAGCATTTGATAACACAATCTGAAATATGTATCTCGGGGAGCAGATGACAAACCCTTGCACACAAGGGAGGAGAGAAACATGAAGGCTCATCTTTATTGTATTTTCAGTCTACATACGTGCAGAAAGCATGGAGCAGGGACAGCGGGGCACAGTGGTCAGGACAGTGTTTGGGGAGCAGGGACCACAGCTGGGTAAGGCGTCCAGGTGCCTGAGGAGGAGGCAGAAATCTGAACTTCCCCTGAAAGCACATTACCTTGTTGTTACCCGCTGCTTGCCATGCTGTGTTGGGTGGCGAAGCTGCGGGGACAAGGGTGTCCTCCTGCCTGCCCCACGCTCACCCAGGGCTCCTTACCTGCTCCCCGCTGCAGGGGTGGAATAAAAGCAGGCAGCAGGAGGGAGGTATTTCTTCAGACCTGAGAAGCAATGAGTGGTATCACAGACAAGGCAAACAGGCAGTGAAGAGTGGGTGGGAACAAAACCCCTACATTTTCCTTTGTTTGTCTTTTAACAATTGATATTTACAGTGAAGTCCAACCCCTCCCTCCAAACAAATGTTTCTACATGACATGGTTTTACCAAGAAAGGATAGTAAAACATCAGGGGTAAAATAATATTTATAGAGCTATGTATTATGTGGAAGTGACTGATTTTTCTAGGTAAATAGTTGCTGGCTTATTCAAAATACTCTGTCTGTCAAAATCCTTGTGTCGTGTAGAATATTTCCCACACAGTTTCATAGAGAGCCTCTTTTTAACTGCTGGTGGTAAACCTGTAATGCTATGTTAGGTTTTTAATAGCTTGCAAAGGTCCCCGATTGATTTTTCACACCTTTATTTCCACAGCAATAAGTTTTTTACATACTGAGATGTGGGAAGGAAAGAAAAAAAAAAAGTAATCACAGGATGTTGAATGTGTTTTGAAACCTGTGCCTAAATGTCTGTCCTTAAAACGCTCTCAACCTGGGGGTGATTGAACTAATTACGTTAGCAGTACTTGAGGAGAGTTGGAAAGTTTGCACTTTCTCAAGTAAGGGATCACTTCTTTTCCTCAAAGATGAAGTAATATGCATAAAAAAAACCCGAAAATCCCCTGCTAAGCTGCATGCTGACTCCTGCAATACAGATGTTTCTCCCGCTGCTGTTTAACAGCAGCAGGAGCCGCTTGTCCTGGTGTGGGTGGTGGGGCTCCGGTGGCCGGGACCCCTCTCAGTCCAGTGCCCGTGTCACATGCGAGGCAGTGCTCACTGGTTGCAGAGTTCGGCCATGCCTTGCTTTTTCATCAGCGCAAACACCGTTTGCTGTAGCAGTCCCTCTCTTGTCATCTCACGTTATTTCCATGCACTGGGAGAGCAGTGCAGAGACACGGGGCTGATGGGATGTGTGGGAGAAAGGCTCTGGGAATGTGGGTTTCAGTGCTAGTGCTCCTGCTATGCAGCCTTGGCTGACTCCAGCGGTGAAGAACAGCACGTTCTTCACTGTCCACTTAGGCTGGAAACCCTCCTGGCTGCCTTTGTGTCCCCTGCTTGGCTGCTGGCCTCCAGGTGCTGTATCATGCAACAGAATAGAAAAGACACCTGATGTGACATGAGTGACGATTATGACCCGGAACCTGCCCTAGGAATTGTCCTTACAAGTTAAACTTCAAATGTCTGCAAAGCCTTGGTGAAGTTTAATGGGCTGTAGGCAGTTTTGTCATTTACATAGCAAACATCATTATTGGGGATATTTCCTTCCATATCTCAGAGCAGCTTGTCTAAAGAGCGGAGTCCAGCCTCGCTCTTTCAGAGCTTCTGAGTAAACAAACAAGCATGCATCCTACTTAAGAAAAAAGACTGGCAATTAAAAAAGACATCTTGCATTGTGCAAACAGGAAGGATTGTAAAACACACTTCGCAGGGAGTCAGTGGAAATGCATTCAGTCTAGTTTATAATCACAGCACAATGAAATACCCTGAACATAAATAGCAAGAAATCAATTTTCTTTAGAAAAAGTAAAATAAAGAACATTAAATGATCATTTGACTAGATAACTGCAGTTTACTCAGTGGTATAAGTGTCAGCTTGCCTGTGCACAATAATGGAATTAATGCAGAGGGGGTATGGTTTAGATGTCTCCTTCTTTACAGTGACAATAACTCCCTTGTTTTCTCTAGTGAGTAGATGTTTATATTCTAATTTTGTCTCTGCAGGCTACACAGAGCCTTAAAGTTGCAAAAGGGATTTGCGAGCAGCTTGCTTGTCAAGAACAAATACTAGTCAAAAGAAATGCGTGACTTATTGACCTTGAGTTCACTGAACCTTCCTCTTGATGCTTCCGCACCACTGAGGAATCGGCTTCTCCGAAAATTAAAGTTCCCAGATTAGAATAGAAGCTTCGACAAAGGACCTGTATGGCTTTACAAATACACATCGATTAGAGGACTTTAGAAGAGCTTTGTTAGAACAATGGGATTATGAAAAGCAAATGTTTGAGAGGTAAGAAACCAACTGAGGTCAAAGTTGATGAAAACCAGACTTTTGAAAATATGGAATTTCTTATTTGCATTTTGGCTAAAAACCATACCTCTTTGTCCTTACCTGTTACGTTATTCATTTGGAGTTACAGTGACAGCATCTGGCTGCCCTAGTCATCCTGTCAAGATGATGATATGCTGTGGAAAGAGACGATGGTTTTCACAAAGACCTTGGTTTCAGTGTGTGTGCCCAGTATTTATGTTGTGGTATCTGATTCAGATTGGTTTGTTGCACATTCCAAGTTTTTATTAGTTTTTAAGGAAGCTTACAGGAATATTTCAAATTGATATTCTTTTACTATCTGTGTTTAATGACGATATAGCCATGACATCTTTTTTTCCCCTGGAGAAACACCTCTCCAGAAACCAGCCCAAAGGTTTCCATGCAATGTTAGGGCTAAATTAACCTTAAACAGTTTTAACTTGGTTCTCAAACATTTTGGAGCTTCAGACCTGCACCTCCTTCCAAAGCACAAATATGTGAGTTAATGCTAAAATGACTTACGACAGATAAACATTTCCTATAGAGCCATGTGCAAAGGAAACGCATTCTTCCACTGCAGAACAGTACATTTGTGCACATGTGTGACTGATGCGGATGTAAGTGTTAAGTACTTCTAGTATGTGTGTACATGTCCACACAATGAGATAGAATTTTATTTAAAAGTATATACATAATAAAATTGCATATGCTTTTCATATGCTCAGGAAACATCTTCTGTGTGGATGGTAGTTAATTTTTTTTTAAACCAATTTACTACATTGGTTCCAAGGTTATAACTCCTATATATTTTACCTGTTTAATTACGAAGATATTTGTATGATGAGAAAACTTGGAAAACTGAGAAAACTTGTTTTGCTTACCCCATAATCTGTAGAGTTTGCTTTGATGATAGTATGTCATAATTCCTCCTGGGTGCCAGTCAAAACAAAGACTTTGCCCTGTACACAGGCAGTTCTTGTTTGGATGGTTTTGGTATTTTGAAATGTGGAGTGAAATCCAAGACAGATCACTTCCCTTCCTGTAGTTGAATAAGGATAAGGCTGAAAGTGTGAGCAATCTTTAAGCTTAAAGTAAAAGAGGATTCAGTCCTCTTAACACAATGCCACTGTGACGCTGTGCTGTATCGTGGACAGTTTAAAAGCAAAAGTTGGGGGAGAAAGACCACACTTCAAAACTTTTCAAACTGTCAACTTTTGCTGAAAGAGGATTCTTTACATGATGTCAGCCATGAAACTTGATGGAAAATATTTTAATATTTTGAAGCTTCCAGAGTTAGAGTACATTTTAGGTACACTAAACAAATTTCATTTGTTTTTTTACTTCCTGATGCCATTTACTTGAATTAATAGGGTATGATTTGGTTTTTTTTTGCCAGCTACTGAGTGTTTGTTTTAATGCTACTGCTGAATTATGTCAATTCAACTACAGTTGTTGCATTTATGTGTACTCATTGGTATTTCTTTGGCTAGAAGAAAGATTAAATTTGATTTTTGAAGTTTAGCTGGATGGACAAAACGAAGTATTCCATGAAATTATACATGACGGTCAATACTGTGAAATATCGTACCATTTACATGACTTGTTCATGGCTCAGGTTCACTGACAGAGCTGACTTGTCTGTCTTTATGTTCCTGCTTGGCTGAGCCTGAGATTATGCTTATGTTTAAAGACAAACTCAAGGCCTCTGATTTGGGATATCAGTCTAAGGGGAGGGAAGAAAATGGGTGGAGCTGCAAACTTAAGCAGCAAGTGGCTCGTCTCCATCTGTGTAACCCAACTGTTGGGGTCCTGGGTCAGTACTCAGGCTCCAGTGGTGACAGGAGTGGGTTGTAGAAGAGGGAGCAGATCAAGGTCTTTACGCAATAGCCCTTCTCTGTTGCCTAACTGCAGCTTTCCTCAGCCAGAAGTTGAAGGTTATATGTCATACCTTGAAAGCCACTTACTTCATTTGTCCTTTCTTGTCCGTAAAATGGGAACAACTTTTCATTTCCTGAATTGGTTTGAGATCTGTGTATGAAAAGGCAGCACAGCTATCACGATCAGCTATCCTTTTAGTGAGTCTGTTTTAGACAGTACTGAATCAAAACCACCCAATCTCTTGCTTGCACTTGAGTTCAGAAATTGCTGAGAATTTAATTCTTAGGCTGAGATGTGGAGTTTTACAGCTATCTAGTAATCTGAACTAAGATGATCTACTGTCTCAAGTAGAAGACAAGAAGAATAATAGTGAATAGTCTTGGACAAGACACACAATGAACTTCCAGCAACGTTCCTGAAGTGCCCTGGGAGAGTTAATCGTACCCCTGCAGCACCGCTTGCTATCAAATCACTATTTGTCATGCATTAATGAAGGGACTACACTCACTATAGAAAGTGGCAAACAGGGGAGAGCATCAGCATGCACAGTGCTTTCCTGGTGACCATCCACCCGCTGTTGTACCCGGAGCTGTGCAGGTTGCTTTGTAATGCAGATTACTCGAGCTGGAGGTTGAAAGTATATCAAAAGCAATGCAAGTGCAAGCTTATTTAATAATGCAAGTGGAGAACAAATCCCAGGAGCTGTTAAAAATACCAGCACAGAAGCAGCTTTTCTGTTGACCTTTTTCCTTTGGGACTTTTGTCAGTCCCCGATTTTTTTTTTTTTTTTCTAAGCCTGTAGATTGCATTTCAAGTGGACAACGGCTCTTCTTAAAGATAGTGTGGTTTCCAGCAGGATGATGGTGGGCACACAGGGAAACCAGCTGCAGCTCGGGCTGCCCGTGGTACCCAGGTGCTGCAGAGGCAGGCAGGCTGTTAAAGTTTGCAACCAGGCAGGGGTGAAAAAAGGTCAGGCAGAATCTCACTGTTCCCAGTGTCTGTCAGTAAGTAATCATGCAGATAAAAATCACACCACTCCCTCAGCTCAACAAAAAATTTCTTTCTCTATCTATATATCCATATAACATTACAATACAAGCCTCAGGGCATCTCTTGTCCTTATCTAAACAAAAGTCTTCTCTGAAAACCTTAGTCATGCAAGTTATGGCATGAAATCACCCTTTCAGCAGAAAAATGGTAATTTTGCATCTGGAGTCAAAGGAGGACTGGCTTGGTGTACAAAGCTATTATGTTTCTCAGATCCAATCACCCTTAGTAATTTGGGAGCAACTCACAGCTTGGTCTATAAGGGTGTTTTCTTTTTTTTTATTTTCAGTGCAGGAATAAATCCCACTGATGCTGTACCTGGATTTTTCCTTGGGCCCTGCTGGCATGTAAGTTCTATGTAGTGTTACCTGCCTTCTTTGTGGAAGGCGTAAGAAAAATGTCAGACAAATTAAATGGGAATGACCTGCAAATAAATGCAAGCCCGCAACATGGGATCATTGTACTGTGAGTTAAACTGGGGAGGAGAGAAGGGGTGTTCTGGAGAAATGCAGGAGTCTTGCATAGGACAACATGCTGTTGGTGCGGTTTTTATGAAAGCACTTCTAGTTGTTGTGGTGGGTAAATTAAAAATGAAAAAAACGGTTGCACATGGTTATCAGTTACTACCTTTTTTGTTTTCCAGCCTTGGTGCAGAGGAACAGGCGTATCTTCCCTCCATGGCGTGTTCCGTGACTTTTCTGCTCCTTGATCCCAGTCGCCTGTGGGCCAACACACAGCATTTTTTTGCAAACCAAGGGAAGGAGGAGGGAGCTGTGTGCCCTATTTGGGTGGTGTCTGCACAGTTCCAGGTAGGCTGGGGAGGATGCAGGTAGGCAAGCCGATACAGCTGTCTCCTGGGAAACAAATCTGAGTGGAGAATCCTTTCCCAGAAAGAGAAACCTCTGTGGGTTCCTCAGTTTGTGTGCATTAACTCGCACAGTTCACATTGAAAAGGATGTTAAAACAGTCCTTAAAAATAATTGCATATAATGATCTATTTCTCTGTCTCCGTGCTTTAAAAATAGTTTATTTGTCCTTATTAGCTCAGGCACAACACAGAACTGAGCTGAGTCTTCCTTTAAATAATCCTGCTCCCAGCTGGTTGCATTGTTCCCCCCAGTCTGTGTGAGCAGCAGGTTTAAGGCTTGGTTTCCCCTTCCTGATCTACTTTAAATATGGAGCCCCTCTGCCTTGTTTCGAGCAGCCCTCTCCCCTTGCGGGCCAGTGGGACGCTGGGCAGAGGTGGCTGGGCTCCGTCCTGGGGGTGGCCGTTCTGCGAGGCAGCCGCTGCGGGAAGGGGACTGTGCCCAGGGCTTGCTCCCGGGGGAGAAGGAGACGAAGGAAACCCTGCTGGCTGGTTGGAAGAGAGAAGGGAAACAGTGTGTGACCTACGTGGTGGCTGTTGTTGTCTGTAATGCCTTTTTTACTTTATTCTTCTCCTGATACTTCTGCAGTGTGCATTATTCTGTGGAAGAGATCCTATAGTATTGCCTCCCTCCCTGCTCCAGACAGGCGGTAAGTGGTTAGCCTTGATTTCTTTCCTTAATTATAGTGTCTCAGTGCAAAACTTCAAGAAGATCTTTAAAATACTGCTGATTATTAAGAACTGCACTCTCTGCCTGCAATGTTGTTTCTTGACATTACTCCTGCCTTGCTTTCTTTCCTTCTTGGAGAGGTGAAAATCAAGCTTTCGTAGTTTTCCTCTTTGGATTTTGAAAAATATTATGCTGTTTCTGCTTTAGTTTTAAATGTTTACATTCCCCTCTCACTGAAGACGAGGTCCCCCGCCCCCCCTACAATCCCCACATGCACGGGGGTTTTGAAAGTGCTGTTCATACTTCTCACTTCACTGTTTATGATGCTGGGCAGTGATGCATTCAGATTATCACAGCACGGGTAAAATAATACCCACTTCTTCACTTACATCCTATTACTGCACCTCAGAGAGCCCCGTCACTTAGATTACTCAGGGGAAAGTCAATGACATACGGTCTTTTGATTTAAAATACAAACTGTTGTGTAGAGATTTAAAAGATACCCTAATTTATTTTGAAATGGCCCATAATGCGCTGGTACTTTTTTTGATTCTTTTATTAGACTGTGATTTTTTCCATCTAGCTTCTATTCCCCGAACCTGCCAAATGATCATGATTTACTTTGGACATCTGTTAAATGCTGGGCTGTCTGGGGAACAAAGCAAGGGAGCTGCAGTCCTGATGGGAATATTGAAGGAGAGCGCTGCAACCGACTGTGATCTCCCAACAATGGGGTAATTTGAGCCACACAGCCTCACTGTGATTCCTCCAGCTTGCATGGGTTTTGCACATAAATGTGTGCATCTCTGAACATGTTATGATTACCTGCTGTTATTAAATATATTTATCTTGTTTAAGATCACCTCAAGCCTTGACCTGAAGAGCAAAGACTATCAGATCTATTGCTTTGCTTTTTTTTTTTTTTTTTTAACAAAAATCTGGAGCAGGAACATTGACAGGATGCTGGGACCTCTTTGATTTCCCCCACCCACAAATGCTGAGATATTTCTGTTTTCAGCTGTCGCTATTAGTGTATTCTCAGTTCTCCTCCCCTCCACCCCCAGTTGCAACCAGTACTAAAAAGGTTTTTTGATTCTTTCCTAGCAGTTGAAGCAAACCCTGCTGCATTTCAGCTTCCTCCTGCAGGACAGATTTACTCACTGTGGTTACCCTGTGGTTGCCACATGTTAGTTACATTAAAGGCACTGCTCCCTAATCTAATGAAACAGAAATCCAGGCGATGTATAAAAACATTCTATTATTCTCCTGTTTTCAAGAACATTTCCTGTTCTCCTTTCCCCCCCCTCACCAGTTTCATGAATATGGGTTTAGTTTGTTGGAAGGGAGCTTTCAAACAGTGTGTGTCAGGCTAGGTTGTTAAAATATAGCCACCCTGTTTGGATTTCGGCAGTTGTGATAACCAGGAGCATGGAGGTGATATTCCTGTTTGAAGAAGAATGATAGGTATTTGTCTATGAAGTACGAGTCAGTATCTAGGGCTCTTAATTGTTTGATGGCATTGCAAAAAGCACACTCCGAGTCAATAAAAGTTATACCTGAGTAAAGATGATTGAAATCCCTACAAAAAGGTGCTCTAAGGGTGATGATGTTTAATACCATTAAATACACAGCCAGAGATACTGAGATCTCTGTCTATTTGTATCTGAAGAACAAACTATAACCTGAAAGAAAAGTACTCAAGATAGGAAAAGTGCTCATAGAAAGTATTCATAAAGAAAAGTATTCATAGAAAAAAGTATTCAAGGCAATTTCTAAGTGCATTAAAACAGTCCTCACAAAGTGTCTAAGAAGTAGGAGATGTTTGAACACTTACCTGAGCTACACAACAAGCAGCGCTGGATCTCAGACTTGAAGCGGTCTATGTTCTGCTTTTGCATTTGTAAGTTTTGTTATTGTCGTAATGGGAAGTTTAAGAGGACACAACGCAGGAAAGAATTTCATTTTTTGCTTATAATTTTACAAGGGGATGGATCACTTGCGTAGGAGTGCTCAAATGACTGCGAGAGCTGGGAACTGGGCTTGGGAGTGCTGACTCCCACCAGCTGCTCTAACTCCCCATCGAGTCAGATCATTTTGTGTCTGGACTTCAGTATAAGGTTTAGTCAGAGATGACAGCAGCAGAACTCCTCCATGAGTCATCCGCTTAATCCCGCTCCAGATGAAGGGCTCTTCCTTTGGCTTTATTAGTCTGTTAGCTCCGTTGTCTTCCTGTTAGATGTGTTGGTTGTTGTTTTGGTGGGTGGGTTTTTTTTTTTTTTTTTTTTCCAATCTCAATTAGATTCTTTTTTCTGTGCTTTCAGTTCTTTTGGCAGGGGCATTTTCAGCCCTTGCAAGGATTTTCTACCTCTGCAGGTTAGCCCTGGCTTGTGCTGTACTCCAGCAGATTACTTCGGTCCTAAAGGGAAAACTGTCTAGGAGGCTTCCCATGAAGAAGCTGATCTAATCCATTTGAGCTGGTAAAAGGCTTCTGCGAGTTTTGAAATGTGCTGGACTGCGCCTTACTAGTAATACATGTCGCTTTTATAGTAAGGCAATGATAATTTAAAGCGAGGGCGATATCTAGAGGCCTGTAGGTCTGTGACCCAAGAGAAGCTCTCCTAGTCGCTGCTAGAAATTTCTATAATGAAATCCCAAACCCTGTGAGATATTCCAGCCTTTGCTGCCAACCTGAAACCTGAGTTAGGGTTATGGAGCTCTATGAAACTTTCAAGAGAACCGTGGCCAGTTTTTGGTTTCAGCTGAGTTTTGCAGTGGTGCCACAGGTTCATTTAAATGCTGAACATGTGGAAACGAGCTCCTCTCCTTCCATGTGAATGTGAATTTAGTACACTTTGTTTAGCTGCGATGGCAACACGGTTTTTGGAAATGTTCTGTGTGCATTAGTCATCAATATCTGAGCGATGTTTCTATTGTGCTCATCTGCCAATGGTCCTAAAAAGCATCAGCAATTCATCTATTCCAGCTGGGACAAGAAAGACTGACAAACTGCAGCGCTGCATTGAAAAGTGACTAAAAATGGAATCACAGGGCATGTTTATTGTATTTTCGTGACTGCAGCAGTTAGGGACTGATTTTCTAGCATACTGCAGCATTTGGGATTACCGCTGTGGGCTGTCCTGTTTCATCCCACGGGATGACTCAGTCGGAAGCGTACTCTTCTGAAGCCCGTGTGGAGGATCAGCCTCTGATAGTTGTACTGATGAGGGGGAGGGAGCTATATTTGCATCCAGCTACCTGGCATGGTGCTAGTTTTGCTTTGGCGACCTGCTGGTAGGATGGCAGTCCTCAGTAAAACTGAGGAGTGAGCACGTGTAGCACTGAATACTTACAGGTTCAGGCTATAAGAGGACTGTGTTGGGAAGAAGGATGAACTCACAATTAAGGTTCTGAGCTAGAACCTCATGAATCTGGGTTTGATTTCTGCCATGAGATCCTTGCCTGACCTTGTGCTCAAGGTCATACCAGAGGTTTAGTTTCCATCTGCAGACTGGAAATATTATTCCTCCATCTGCCTGCCCTTTGTTTCTCTAAATAACTGATGAGTGAGGAGGGGTCTTCAGTCAATGAAACAAGAGCGGGGTCTCACAAACCGAACTCCAGCTGAATAAGACTAGTTTTTGTAGTGTCTGTATCTAACGGGCTCTTCCAGAGGCTGAATCAAAGCTCCTAAATGGCAATTCCTACTCTGAATTGCCTTGGTTAAAGTTAGTCTTTGTGAATCTGCCTTTTTCTCTCGTGCTTACACAATGCCCTGTTCACCTAGGGTTTGAATGCCATTGCATTTTTGTCATCTGTATTCAAGACAGTCACCTTACTGAGAGGCAACTCTGTTCCCCACCGCAGCCTGTGCCCTGCCTGGTACTCCTACGCTGGTGGCTGTGCTGCTGAGCACCTGCTCACAGACGAGTTGATTTATCTCTAATTTGTCACGAGGAAAACAGGGAATACGGAAATTCTGCAGAGCGATGATGCCCTGCATCTCCTCCTGGGTAAAATTGCCCTAGCTGGCTACTCCATCATACTCTTATGAGGAGGGGGACTGAGACTGGGAGGTTTTTAAGGTCAGCACCATCTATTCAGGGCAAGAATAGAAGGTCTGACCTTTTTCAAATGGTAAGCTTTGTCAGTGCTCCCATTGGGATTTTTCCTCAGGTGACTGCTTAAATGTCATTTGTGGTAAACCAGGGGATTGGAAGCACTACAGAACTTCCCTTTCTCCTTCATGAGGCAGCACTGAGAGCTTCTAATGAGGTTGTATGTTTTCCTAAAGTTGAAAACATCAGAGAAGCAAATAGAAATATATTTTTCATGTTGTTTCTGTTTTGTAAAACCCATAGTTCTTGAAGATATCTGTTTCTTTAGCGATGAAAAAAAAAAAAATAATCCTGTATAGCTACAATTAACACTGCAGCAATAACTCAGTGGCATACATTCCTTGTGTTTATTGATTAGTGAACAAGCCCCCTGGGGTTTACATTGCTTCCAACACATTTGGTTCCAGCTGAATACCTGCAGTGTGCATTGATCTAAGCGTGTGATTTCTCCTAAATATCAGCCATCCTGTCCTATTGCATCACAGCTGTATATGTGCTATCGTAGCTGTGCAAACCCAAGTGGCTGAAAATGAAAAATCACCATGTGAAAAATGAAAGGGCACCTGTTCCAGTCTCTGTTGACATCCATGAGCCCTCTCTGTCACATTGAGGTTACACCTGCATAATTCACTTGGCTTCAATAGAGAGCGACTTCTGATTTATATTTGCATGTGTGAGAAGAAACTCAAGTCCCTCAGGGGCTGTGGCAGCTCAGTGCTTCAAAGAATCAGGTCCCTGCTGCAGAAAAGGACCAGATACCAGTTCAAAGGGAATGGATGCTTATTTCTTTACGGCTTTTGTTTTCTTTGTGAGCATGAACTACAGATCATCACACAGGCATTTCCAGTATAGGTGTGGCTGCAGTAATTACTGCTTATTCTTTTGAAGGAACCTGCACTTACAAAACAGAGCAGGATATGAAAGCTGATGAATGTGCTGTCTAAAAGGACCCAAGGTGACCAGCTGAAGTTCAAAGGTTAGGAACAGCGGGATGAGTTGCTTGGCAAGACAAGGGCAGTGCTTGGTGGGTTCCTGGAAGGTGCAGGTGCCTGCTCGAAGCACCCTTCCGTGGCTCAGCGCCCTGAGCAAGTGCTTTATGCTGATGCTGAAGGGACAGTGCAGGTGGTGAGGACAGACAGAGGCATAGGGAGGATGGATATGAAGGAGAAGGAAGGCTACAGGGAGGGCGGTGCTAGTGCTGTAGGAGTAATGATCTGGATTTGTTTCAGCTCATCAGCCTCTAATCTATTTTAAAGTTGATATTAAAGTATGAAACAGCGTGTGGCACGGAGGATGGAGAGATACAGACAAGCTTTCAAACCAGCACTGAGGTGCAGGCTAATTCTGCATTTCTATTCAGAGCTGTATAGCAGAAAAAGCACAGGCTGCATGTGAAAGAGTGAGAAGAGGCTGATAAGCAACCCGGGGAGCATTAATACATCCGTAATGGGGAATTTCTTCTTTCAGCTGCATGTTGTGTTGGTCCCAACCAAGCATAAAGATGCCCTGCGCACACTGCTGCCTTTGCTCCGTCTGCCACGGCCTCACCCCAAACTTGCTAGGAAGGGTCGTGTTGGGAGGACTCTGGCTGTGCTGCTCTGGACACGAAGGGGACTGGGCAGGGCTGCTCCATCAGAGCTCCGGTATCTGAGCTCCCCTTGTTATCCCCCAACAGGAATCAGGTATTGACCTCCAAAGTTCTCTCCCAACTCTACTTTTCTATAACTTAAGGAAAAGTGTCCCCTCTCCCTTTGCCCCTGGGGACATGGTCTCAGAATGGCGGTTTACTGCAAAGACATGAAGCGTCTTACTTTTTTTCTAAAATGCAGCTTTTCTTTACCTTGTGCTAATTTTTAATGAATGCTGCAGCAGCAGCGGTGAAGAAGGCTGCGGCAGGACCGCGGATGAGGGTCTGAGGATGTTACTCTTGCTAAAAGATAGGGCTGAGACTTTGGTGGCAGGAGGCTTGGATGCGTAAAACGAGGAAGGTTTCGCCCTGGGCTCGCTCAGCCCTGCTCACCCAGAGCAGTCACAGCTGTTGCTTTGGATTGTGGAATAAAAAGTAGTCTCCGAGGTTCATTAGGCCCTCGCCTATTAAGGGCTTTAAAAACTAGGGTCAGGACCTTGAAACAGATCCGCAGGCTGGGAGTGAGCGGAGTATGTGTGCTATCTGTGCAGCGCGGGGAGCGGTTTTGGTTCAGCTCCAAGTGGACCAGTGCCTGTGGTACGAAACCACCTGGAATTAATTGAAAACACTGGTGGCCATTTTCAGCAGAGAGGCAGAAGCAGGCAGAGAGACTGGGAACACACTGCCCTTATCCCCTGGTTACACTGGTGGAGGCACGTGTGGGAGGTTTATGCTGACGCTTCCCACACTATATGTGCTTTGTGAACTTTCATTTCCAGGGCTGTCAAGACAAAGTCTTTCGTTGCAATTACAGACATGTTTTATTTTCTTGTAATAGAGTTGCACGCATTTATTTTCCCTCTAACCATACTGTCCCAACAGGAAGGCACTGCTTAGAATGAAGACAGCTTCTTACATTCAAATGCTGCTTTTCTGCTTTCACATGTCTTCTCTCTTTCCATAGGCCACGTGTATGGCAGAGTAATTGTGTGGGATACAGGACTCTACTCTTCAAACCCATGGAGATGAAGTCCATCAGAAAACTGTCTTAGGTTTGGCCAGGATTTCAAGGTGAATTCCAATTGTTATTAGAAAGATTTATTTGATTGTATCTGATGAACAATGTCCTTTGTTTCCTTTCTATTCTTTGGCTTATCAATATGAAAGAATATCTAGCTGAAAGAATACTTGTTCACAGCTGCTGACTTTTGGTGGTCCCTTAAGGACGGCTCCATGCTCTTTGCCAGTGAGGCCATTGATATTTTAGCATACGGACCAAAGTTAGGATGCTCTGGGTATTTATAAATGTGGTGAAGGAGAATTATTCAGATGTCCTGTACTTCATTTGAGAAGAATGACTAAGTACAAATAATAAAAGCAATACATTCTCGCACTGATTTTTGTTGGCCTCAGAATCATGGAAGAGATGAGGGACTTCCTGCTCCAGGGGAGGGTTCCAACTGGAAAGCGGGTGGGACTATAGCTGCAAGTCTGAGGAGCGTGAGGTGGAGAAAGTACGCTTTAGTCAACATGTAAGAGGAATTGATTGCAACTTGTATTAGAAAAGTAAATTTAAGAATGAAGACTGACCTGTGCTGAAATGCAACTTGTGTTGCGTTGTGTGCCTTGGTGAGAAGGAGTCATAAGGCAAACCAGGGTTTATCATGCAAGTGGCAGAAGAAGGAAAGTGCTTTGTTCCAGCTTTGTCAACGGACTGTTGATGGGCATGGCAGTCTATTCTGCCCCGGATTTTTACTTCTTTGGCCTACTCTCTTCCCAGCATCTCCCCTGGCTTTTGTTAGGCCACATTGTTCCTGTGGGAGAACTTTGATTCACCTTTTCTCTGTGGAGCTGGGCCTTTCCCCTCCGCCCTCCACCTTTTGTCAGTTCTTGCAGAACACCCCTGGTATCGCTGAACTTTCTGACCAGGACAGAGATCTCCTGCTTCCCGGTGCAGCCAGTTTTCCCAGTGCTGATGCTTCTGTTTCAATTAGTGCAGGTTTTTCCTTGTGCAGTATGATGATGTCTGGATGAAATCTGGGACTGCAGCTCATACATATACAGATATAGCTGCTGGACCAGTAATTCTTCTGTCTCCTTTTCAGCTTATAAGACATAGCTCCAAATTGAATCTCAGAAATACGAGGTTCCAGGTCCAAGAAGCAGGGTAATGATTTGGAATTGTGTTTTTTTTCTCCTGTTTTGTGGTGTTCCACCCAGGTGTGGTGGTTTTCTCCTCACTGTGGAGGAGGTAGGGGCTATGTTCTTCAAGGGGAAATTCCACTTTGGGGTAATGCAAATGAAAACACCATGTGTGTCCTTTTTCATTCAAATTACATAAAAAAAAAAAAATTGGTGATACGAGACATGAGCAAAGGCAGAACAGAGCCTAGAGTCTTTAATCTTTAAAATCTATTTTACATGATTAAAAGGATCCTGCCTGGAGAAAAGCAAGACCGGCTATTTATATCTCCATTCTTCTCCCCCCTGCCCCCCCTTTTTTTCCCAGAAAATACTGCACAGTCTTTCACATCTGAAAGACCACGGCTGGCTGCCATTAATTTTAATGCTAAATCCTCATCAGCATTTCAAAACATTATGAAAATGTCTAAGAAACTGTCTTCTAGTAGCTTGAAAATATCGCAGGCAGCAACCTAAATAATACTGTAAGCGCCCTGGTAAGTACAAGAGCACATGCTGGAAAGGAGAGGAGAAAAATAAAAGGCTTTAGACCACCAAGCAAACGTCAGTTCTACAAAGCAGGCATAAATGGATTGCAGGATTTCATGGATGCTGAGAGTTTGAATTACTGACTGAGCTACACCTCACTTACAGAAAATGTGGTTTTCTTTTTTAGAGAACACATCAAATATTGAATGCGACTGTTTGCTGCGCAGTCTGCTCCGTGGACAAGTACATAAATAACCTTACGTGTAGGGTTCTGTTTAGGCCGACAAATGCAATTCAACGAATGGAATACGGCCAGGACCCCAATATTAGTGCTCTGTTACGCTGCATTGGTGAAGATGATGGATGCCAATTAAATGGAAATCAGTGGCCATAGGTTAAACAAATGATATTTCTGATCAAAGCACTCTTCCTTCAGCCAAGCATTAAACCTGTCCTAAACTTAAATACATGTTTTTGAGTCCTGCTTAAAATTGAGCATGTGCTTAAGTAATTCCCTGCTTAGGGAAGGGCTGGACTGTGCATTTTTGGGTTTATTTCTTTAATTCGGAATATCCATGCTTACCTAGTTCTCTACGGATAGATTCCATTGAGACAGTTATGCATATGCCAAATTTCACTGGGGTTTCAGGACATGCTATTGCTGTCTCACGCTCGCTTATATTTATAGTGCTCCGGCAGGCTTGAGAATCTATATAAGGATTTCAAAAGCTCATGCTATTTCTGCTTTCACTGAAGTTCTACCCTGCAATGGGTTGGCAAGAGAGGGCTGATGAGTGGTCCTTCTCCTGTGGTAGTAAGTGGGATGTTGCCAGTTGAGGATGATTATCCACATTGTTAGTTCTGTGATAGTGATTTTTTTTTTTTTTTCCCCTTTGGGGAATGTTTTTAAATATTGGCAAGTCTTTCTGCTTCTGTAAGAATGACATGAAGTTTTTACCCTTCTCTCTTTGAGATCCGCGAACATATAGCCCCATTTTAATAATAATTAAAAAGAAAAAAAAGACATTTTTCAAGGGGGAAAACAAACCTTACTGTTTTTCCTGGTTCACTTAAGAACTCTGACAAGAACTGTCTCCAAGCAAATAGAGTCAAAATCTCAGCTTTGCTGGGGAATCCTAGGGTTTGGGTGAAAATGTGGATTCAAAAATGAAGGCAAAAATAGGAAACTTTCATCAGCCCCTGTGCTGCTTTTTTTCTCTTTGATTAAACATCAGGCTTAAGTATCATCAACAATGTGAATTCTGAAGAATACAAGAGAATGCACTTCAGGCTAGAAAGCTTGTCTTTTATTCAGGTATTTAAAAAAAAAAAAAAAGAAGCCACTAGACTATTCTTGAAATAAATCACCGAGAGGGTTAGATGGAGGCTGGAGGTGCACACTACATTTTTCATTGCCAGCTCCTTGTAGCCAAGGTACGTTGTCAAGACTAACCTTGGAAAAGCACTTCTCTCTCTTCTCCCTGCATAGCTCTCCGTGGTGGCATCATTAATGTTGATGGCTATAATTGACCACAAAGAGCAGACCTTTAGTCCCTACCTGATCTTTCAGAGTGTTTATACACTGCTAGCCTGACCACACAGCAGACTAATGAGCATTACACTTGACAAATATTGTCATGCCTAAACAGGAGATAGCGCTTCTGCTAAGAGAAGCAGCAAGCCTAGGGGCACATCGTGCTCAAATAGGAAAGTTAAGAATTAATATTAATTCTCTTCCACTCACTAGGGGCCTGATCCACATCCCTAATGTCAGTTAAGTCTTTCCACTGTGAGCTTTGCATCTCTCCTATGAAGTAGCCCTCTAAAATACAATACAACCACATAGTATAATAATAAATTTGACAGTAATAACACATGCTGCAGACTTCTTTTTAACTAGCATCAGGACTGTTTCAGTAGCTGGAGGAGGTACCAATTTGAGGTGAAAAAGACCAGGTCCTAATTCCTTCTACGTTTAAATATCTGGAGTCTTGATATGTGTTGGATAGCACTCCAAATTTTATGTGCTGGAGCAAAACATGGTGAGCGATTTAGAAGAAATGAGAACCTGAGAGTTTATTTGCATTGAGCCTGTCATGCATAACTCTGCATGGTTGCTGTATAGAGTCTGCTTGCGGAGCTTTGGGGGGAAACCCCGCTCTGCCCCACATCAAGCCTGTTCATAAATCCTAGGTAATTCTAGCACCTCGTGTTGCTGAGCTGCCTTCTCCCTGCTACGTATGTGCGTTCTTCTTGATTATAACCAGCATCAAAATTTTTAATGACTTTCTGAGGTTCTTTTTCTAGATGCTATAATTTATTTTTATTTTATATAATTAAAAATGGAGAGCAATTCTTGTGAAATGAATGGGATTACAAATTATGCTTGTGTCTAAAGATCTCTTTGGTCTGTTTATCTGGTGTCTAGGCCTCACTGTGGGTTTCTTTGTTATAACTTGCCATGATTTACTCAACTGTTGTCTCCTTTTTATTTTTTTCTGACTGAATCCTTGATATCAGGTAGAGTAGGATGTTCCTGAAGTTTTGGGCTAAGTTAAATAACTTTGCAATACAGCAGAAGAACGTGATGCCAAATAGAGGGGTCGGCCAGATTTCCAGCCTGCCGCTGAGAGCCGGGTCTGCCGTGCTGGTGCTTGCTTTTGGCTTTGCAAACGTGCCTGTTCTCAGAGAGCTTCTGGCTAACTTTGAGCGGCTGAGTCAGCTGGACTTTCCGGGATGCCCTCCTGGTCCGGTCCCCTCCCCTGGCCCCAGGTCGGTCTGTGTGCGTGTCCGAGACCAGCACTGCCTGAGCGTGGTGGTTTAACTGTCTGGGTCTGTGCATGATACAGATCTCGATTCTGCTTTTTATCATCTCTCCTCTGGTTCTGAAGCGTACCACTGCAACCTCACGCTCCTGACTAACTCCTGCACGCGCGGAGGTGAGATGCTCGCTCGGGACTCTGGTCCCCGCTGCCTCCGGGCGAGGACTGGGGGGAGCAGCGTTTCCAGCTGGAGGGGGGCAGCTCTGTGCTGACTTGCTGTTTGTTGGAGACTTGCGCTTTAGCAATGTGCTCTTGTAAGACAAAGCATTGCTGATCATTCCTGTCGCCAGATATTAATCTAGGTCAGCAGAACGCAGCCGGCCCCACTGAAACGGGAGGGAGGGAGTGCGCCACCAGACTGCCACTGCGTCCTTTGGAAGATGGTCCTGTTGACAGGAGATGATTAACTGGGATACATATCCAGCGCCAAGTCAAACTGAGCCAACTGATGCGAGTGGACCTCTGTTTAGGTCAGGCTTAAAGGCAGCCCAGAGTATTTTGCCTGTCTTGACTGCGAGCAGCGTGTCAGCTGCTGGTGGGGAATTGCTTGGCAGCAGCATGTGAAGGAACAGTCCGGGGCTCGCCAGCGCTGCGTTGGGTGAGCGGTGGTTCTGTGGCATCCCTGTTTCAAGCATACCATTCACGTGCTCAGCAAATCCCTCTGGGACAGGTGTGATCCTTTGCATCAGGACGTGCTAATTTTGTGTTCAGAAACTTTTGGGCTAAATGGAGGAAAAAAAATTAGTTTATCGTCTAAAAGAGCGAGGACTTCTTTTCTTTGCAGTGCTGGAAACCATGCGCAGGGGATGCTTTCCAGCAGCCTTGCTTACTTCCCTGTGGGAAGGACATGCTCAGTGCCCCCATCACAGCCCCCCGATCCTCGGGAGATGTGGTCAGGCCCTCAGACCACACTCAGAGGTGCGCGGCGTGCAGTAATTGAGCTGTGCGTCCTCTTAGGGCTGTCTTGATCCATGATGTTTGCTGTCAGCAAGATCCCAGTGGGAACCGCTGCAGACACATCAATGTTCTGCTTCCTCTGCAGAGAGGCTCTGAGCTGCCAGGGCGGGTTTTCATCTCAATATCACCTAGTTGCTTTCACCTGTGTACTATTAAACTATTAATATATCAGGGGGAAAAACTCATCCAGGAGAGTGTATTAGGAATACCTAAATGAGGTAGCTGTGTTATCCTCAGCAAAATATTATTGTTATTAAATGTTCCCACCAGATACTTGGACAGCTTGCATTACAACTGCAAAGCTAACATTTCATTATAGGAAGATATATATTCATAATGGATTGCAATTTACCAAAATACACAGAGGGCCCCAGATTTGTCAGTGTGCATTTGCTCTGCAAGAAATACATCTCACTAAAAACCAGATGTCAAAATTAACAGTAGAGCTTTGGCAATGTAGGGAAGAAAGCTGACATTTCAGAGCTGGCAGTCCAGCTGTGTTAACGGCATCGGGGAGCCTTTGTGTTATTAAGTACAATGTTTAGCAGTAGAACTGCATTAGGAGTTTATTTAAATTATAAGTGGTGGGAAATCACTATACTGTGTTGGTGACAACAATTGCAATCAGGTGAGATCCTGGATCCCCTCATCCCTCTGATATTTTCCCTCTTTCCGTTCGCTTGCCGTGTTCCTGTATGGCAAAATTTCAAGCGGTTGTAAGAATTACTTCAGTTCTGAGGAAATTGCTGGGGATCATTGTCAGGGTCACGTTTTGGAGGGGGATGAGGGAGACAGGCGTTTGAAAGCTCTTGTAAATGTCTGAGTAACTGTTCTGAAATGTGAATTATTGATTCATACGCTCCTGTTTTCTAATGTGCTTTATCTTCCTGGTAATTTAACCTAGTTTTCAGGGTATTTTTATCTGTAGCTTCCTGGAACCTGTATTACCCACGTATTTTATCTCATCTCTTTCTCCAGTTCTTAGATGTTAAGTAGTGAGTCGGGGCACTGATTAGCTTGACTAATTTCTTGGCATAGCTTTCTGTCAGGGGAAAAAGGGTGCACGTTTTTAAAAGTGAAGATAATTACCGTTGGAACAACACAGGCACCGGTGGATTTCCGGTACTAGCAGTAGTAATGTCAAGAGGTATGTTTTCCTAAGAGATGTCTCTGGCTTTCCACCGGCATTAATTTTTGGAAGCCCTGTGGCCTGTACTACATGGAAGATGGATGATCTTGATGGTTCATCGTGTCTTGGGAGTTGCCAAACTTGGTGCTTGGGCACTGTTTTTAGCTCTGTTCCTACTTGCAGGAAAGGATGGGAGGAAGGGTTTGTCACATGGGCAGGGCCCATGCCTTTAGGAGTGTGCGGTACAGAGCTGGAGATCTGTATCTCAGGTCACATCAGACTGACTTGTGAAGTGGTGGGTAATCTTGGCTCCCGGAAGGCTCCTGGGGTCCCGAATCGCTGGTTGAAATGTGAATTGCAATCTCACAGAGCCTCCGTGTACTCGCTAGAGCAGATGCTGCATCGAAGGGCACTGACGTGGGGTTACCCTGCTCCCTGGGGAGGTGGGAGATGCTCTGGGGACCCTCGCTGGGGATGCTGCTGCGTGCAGGGGTGCAGCCCGCTGGAAGAGCATCCCGTCCCTGCTGGGCTGAGAGGTGGGACAGGGCCAGGCACCCAGGGAAAAAGGGATGCAAATATGGGAGAGATGCTCTCCGGGGACCCTGTGGGAGTCAGGATCCCACTGATAATAAGACTGAGTGTATTTATCTTCGGGTGCTGTCCTGGTCCTGGCCACTCGTGTTTGAGCAACCCCAGAGAAGCCTCACCGCGCGGCTTGGTTGGGTGGGGAAGCAGCATCCCCTTTTATAGGCAGAAGGAAGTGCTGAGTTACCTGCGGACAAGGGAGATATTCAATTTCAAGGCAAGGTCATATTTCCCCTTTAAAATCCAGATAGATAGAGATTGCTGTTGACCTCAGCAGCGTTCTGTGACCTTATCTACCACACAGATATTTTCCTGAGGTTTTCTATTAGAAAGGCGGGCCTGTGGCTCGAAGGGCAAGCGTGGGGGCGATGCCGAGGGCTGAACCTGCCCACGCCAGGCAGAGGTGGCTGGTGGGGCAGATACGAGGTGCTCTGTGTGGCTGGCGGGGAGAAATAAGGGCAGGAACATCTAGAGGAAAACAGCTCCCCAAAGCCAGTGCAGAGATGCTCAGCCCTCTTTGGTAACTCACTCGAGCGTGATCTCGAGCATCTATTGCAATGTTTTGCTGAACAGGGGCCCAGCAGAGGAAGAAGTCCTTAGGCAAATCACAGTGTATAAATACCTCTGCTGGGAGTGTAACTAAGGCCACAGCACTGTCACACGATGCAGTCGGCAATAAATAGGTTCCTGAATTAGAGAGAATCTCAGATGCGACTGAGCTACATGTACAAAATGTCCTTTGAAATAGCAGCTGTGTCTGCGTTATCTTCCTCTGTGAGATAAGCAATTATGAGAATGTTATAATGATTTCTTAAAAAAAAAAAAAAGGGTCTAAACATCAATTGCTTTTTAGCACAGGAGATATTTAAACATCAGTACCTTGAATTGATTAAGAGCTGTACTGATAATGCAATTTTGTAGCTTGTGATTTGCACTGAATGGTGCAATGAATCATGATGAAAGGCTGGAGAGGAGATTTCTGATGGGACCTTCCACTACATCGGTGGCTCTGAGATGGTGTGTTCATTTCACAAAGAAGTCTTCGCTTGTATAAAACTTCTAATTGCTGGGGAATTAATGCTAGCGTGTTTTTAGTGGCATGTTTTTGTTCATTAATGGTGAACATGGGAATACCTTGCTTTGCTGAAGGGCCTCTTAGGAGAGCTGTGTTTCTAAGGGATACTCTGCATTCCTCTGAACACTGATGTCTGCTGTACTACTTTGAAGGATTTTGAATATCACGCTTTTATAAAATTTGTGTTTCTCCTGACTGTTTATTAGTCATAGCAAAAATATATTTTTCAAACTTTCCCAAATGCAAAATAGATTTCTTCCACTTGGTTACCTAACTGCTAGGAAACAATCTCCCAACTAACAGGTAATATCAGTGAATTCTTGGATCATAGAAGAATTTATATCTTCTCCTTGAATGACCAGGCGATTTAGTTATTCAAGCCCTCTTGCAATCTGTTCCCTTGCAACACGCAACTGTGATGCCATTTTATGAGTAAGGTTAGCTGAGAGATGCTCACGGTTTAAGTGTGTTTGTGTATCTAACGGGCAGTGTCAGGATACACATTGCTGTAAGCAGATGGAGTAGTTACAAAGCTGAGCTGTGTTCTTTCACTCTGTTCTTTTAATTCCTTTTTGCACTGGTTTAAAAAAAAAAGGGGGAAAAAACCAAAAGGGGAGGTTCAGTCCACTGTGCCTCTGAGCTGCACTCTGAGCATCATTAATTTCACTTCTGCTCGAGATGGCACTTTGGTCTGGAATCCTCCTGTACCCTGGCTCCGGTAATTAGTCTGCTACCTCCGCAATGGGGTCTCAACTGTCTAAATCCTTGTCTTCAAGCAAGTACTGACAGCCCCCTCGTGTTAAGTTTTGTAAACACTAATTTGTGACATCTCCTGTGGCTTAAATCAAAGCACTCAAGTAAAAGTAATAATACTACTGTTAAAGGGAATGTTACAGAAGAAAACGCCTGTCACCTGACACTAAATGGATATGACACTGAGCGTGTTTCAGGAGACGTTTCTAATGAGGAGGCGCTGGGGGAAGTAACGCTGCTCTCGCAGCCCTGAAGCTGTCGGCTCCGTGGCCTGCTCTGCAGAAAACAAAAAGGAAGAATATTGCTTATTTCAAGTCTGTTTTGTGTTTTTGCTCAGGTGCACATAAAAGGAGGAGAATGACCTGGCTCCTGCAAGTCTTCATTTGAGTTACAGCTGTGTGATCTGCTGATGCATCTCACCAGAGACCAAAGCCCTGTCTGTGCCAGGTGCTGTACAACCAGGGGACACACAAGTTTCTCCCTGTCCTGTAAAACTTGCAGTTTAGCAGCCAGGGCAAACTACTACCTGAAATTATGCCTGGCATATACAGCTCTTTCCTATTTCTCTCTCTCTTTTTTTTTTTTTTTTTTTTTTTTAACCAGCCTGTTTGTCTTTCTCTCATATTCACGTTGGTTTAATTGCGTGCATCATTCCTCCTTTTCCTCTGAACTCTGTTATTGTATTATGTGAACTTCTTATGTCCAGCAATACTGGAAACAATAGAAATCCTTGAAACCAAAGCTGCAGTGTCACACTCATTCATTTTCAAAGAAATTTCTGTAAACATTCATAGTATAACCCTAATACAGACTTTAAGCAGGTAGCTGAGCTGGTTGTACCCATCTGCTGTGTTTAAGCATGGTGAAGGATAAAACAACCCTCTGTCAGCATATGAGAAGCCCAAGCAAACTCGGAAAGCAAACAGGATTATCAGTAAGAGAAACATCATGTTGTGTAAATTCCCATCCCATGGGAGGAGCAGGGGAAAACGCCTGAAGGTGTTGCCTATGTAGGAACTCTAGGCTGGGAGTGGATGGGTATCACCACGGGGCAGTGGGTGCCCACTGGGTATCACCAGTATGGAAACCTGCCAGGTGGGCAGCGCTCATGTGCTGAGGTTTTCTGTCTTTTTCCACAGATGTTTGCCTGAATCTGCGCAATCTAATGGTGTGGAGAGCAGGACTGGAGTGGGAAGGAGAGACTGGAGAACGGTTAGGAGAAGAGGTGATGCCCAGGGAGCAGTCTGGGCAACTCGGCTGGAGCTGAAGGTAAGAAGGGAAGGCAGGAATACAAAAGATGCCTCTGCATCTGCAATGTGGTAGGAGAGAGTTGTTTTGCTTCGTGTGAACCATGAGTGCTCTTGAACCTCCAAGACATATTGATGGGCAGTAAATGACTGCACAGAGGTGGGTGGTGAGTGAACACAGCTGGACCCTGGGGAGGCCGTTTCTTCTTTTACTTCCCTCAGGTTGCCCAACATGTGCTCTAAGGACCCAGCTGCCTGCTGCCCCGCTCACCGTGACGCCCTGTGCTGGAAGGAAGTGGCTACTTTGTGGAGCTGGTGGAAAGGCGCCAGTGCTCACCAGCTGTAGCCCTGGCCTGGGCTCTGCTTCAGCTGAGCGGACGTCAGGGTGAGCTGCCGCTGAGTGTGTGGGGATGGGCACAGCTGGCCCTGGTGGCACACTGGCAGCTCCGCCAGCGGGAATCACGGCAGCTCCCTCTGGTCCACATAACTGCACGAAGTCCTATTGGCAAGAGGGTTTGACCTTGCAGAGCTGCTCGCAAGTCCAGAGGTTGAGGTCCAGTTTGGAGCTGGGCACAAAAGACAGTGGTGCCATGCGCTGGCCACCTCTTCTGATTTCTAGTGTTCAGTAATCCCTTATTAACAGGCTATAAACCTGGGCAGGTGCTGTAGTGTCAATAATGTTTCTGATGTCTGTCTTTTATTTCCTTTTTTTATTTGTTTTAACTGAAAAATGCGCTTTGTTTCTCTATTCCTTGTATGATTAGGGGAAACCGCATCTAGTAAGTCTGAATGCTTCTACCGTGGAAATATTTAGTACCAGCTCTGGCATATTTATGTTGGCTCCCTGATTAGACAACATGCCAAGCTGTCCTTCATGGCCTTAATTATTGCAACTTCAGGCCAGCGTTGCCTGCTTACAGCATAATCCCACGGCCTAGAGTGAACCCTGAAAATGCTTAATTAAATGACATTCCACAACAGATTAAGGAGTCAGAAGCCCAAGATAAAGAAAGGGAGACTGTGACCATAAGAGTGGCAGGTGGTCTTCCCTTTCAGGATAATGCTCCTGACATGGACTGTTTCATTTTGAGCATGTTAAAAACCCAACATTAATTGGTAACAGTTTAGGGTCCGCGCTTGGCTTTTTCAATTTACGGTGCAAAGTGATTCAGAGACATCTCACTTTGGGCTGGTGAATGAATGGGCTCTGTGGACTCTCTCTGACTTACATCAGCTGAGGATCTGCTCTGTGCTCGGCATAATTTGACTGTCTGTCCGTGAATTACGGCCTGATCAGGAAGTCTGCTCATGTGAGCAGGCGCTGCCAGCCAGGTCAGAGCGTGGCTTGCAGTTCACGACACCGGGCCAGTGTCCCCAGCCTGGCAGTGCTGGAGAAGGGCTGTGGGATGGACCCCCTCGAGCAGCCTTTACAGCAGTGACCAGAGACTTCGTGCACTTTGTTTTGGGAACCTGGATGAGCCCCTTTGGCAAAGTCAGTGGATGCCTTTGCTGCTTTGCAGTTCTGAAATCCAGGGTGAGCATCAGCGTCAGGCACCAAAAACCAGTTGGGTTGTTTATTATTATTTAAAAAAAAAAAACCCAAAACCTTTTCTCTATGTAAAAGGTGGTGTGCAGTTGTTTGGAACAGACACAATCAAATTGTGTTAGGGAGTCCCCCGGGAGCCAAAGCCTATATCTAACCACAGCAGATCAGCATACAAATACAAACGCTGTAGATAATGTTACGTTGCATAGATTAGGGCTCAAATCTTCAGCAAATCTGTTCAGAGCAAGAAAATGACAACAAGTGGGGCAAGTGCAGCACACCGAGCATGTCTCATTCAAAGGCCCATCGGTAAAGGCAGTTATTGCTAATATTGTGTTTTATCATATTATTTCTCAATTATTTGCTCCAGCAACTCTCTTGGCTGAATAAACTGGCTGTGCAGAAGCTGACCTGGAGTCATTTCTTCTTTGCAAAGAGAAGTGGACTGTGGTTGGGCGTTGTGACGATGTGACACTTCCAGGGGTTTGGTTTATATGTTTTGTGTCCTTCCCCAGTCCTACAGTGTGATTTCAGCAATTAAACTATAGGATGGGAATGAATTAAATGTCTGTGCTAACACAGGGGACAGTCATTGGGNGAATGTGTCTGCCTGCTACCTCTGGAGACCTGAGCTTTAGCTATCCCTTATCTTACAAGTGAAAGGAGTTTAGTGGTCCCTGCCTAATCCCCAGTGCATATTTGTGAAATATACCACCTGCTTTGACACAACTGGAAGCTTTGGGTAAGTAGAAGCCAGGATTTTTTTATTTTATTTATTTGATAGCGGAAGCAAGGCGGATTACTCCTAAACTGCATCAGCTAAGCTGTGCGAGGAAGTGTAGCACATCATTTCCCTATCTCCGAAATGGAGAAGATTTTTTTTTTGCTGAGCAGGGCTATTCAGGTGGTGAGTCTTTAGCGTGAGGACTGTCTCTCAGTGCAGCTCAGTGGCTGCACACGTTTGCTGCGTGTGCTTAATCCCTTGCCCCATGACTAGTCCCCATGGGGTACTGGAGCATGTACCAGCATCAAACCTGCCCTAAGCCTGATCTCCACTGCGGTTCATCTCCACCACTGAAACACTTTTACAGAGAGCCATCATCTGCCTGAATAGTATATGGCTTTGCCCAGCACAGTGCATTTACCAACATTAACATTTATCATCTTCAATTGCAGCTTTCCTTTTTGCAAACGACGAGTGAAAGAGTTTAAAAGAAGCAAGTGAAATCTTACAGCAAAACCCTCTTTTCAGGTATTCCATGGAGAAATAACCCAGGGCAAAACATGTGGTATAAGGATTTTTATTTACCTATGGGTATTTTGTGCTTGGAGCCGATAAGTCTGCACTGATTTGTCTTCAGAAATTTATATGTGGTAAAAAGCATCAGCTTAAATTTGTTTTCTTCATTCTATATTTACTATCATTCCTCAAACAGAAAACTCATCTTGTTTCACTCTGAAGACCCAGTTCTGCAGGGGTTAGGGCATCCTCAGTTTTTCCCATGACATCTCTAAGTCATCCGGCAGCATGTGGCTCTTGGATGCCTTGCTCTTCAGCTGGCTGGGAGATCAGCCAGCGTCAAAGCCAGATTAGTCTTTGTGAGGCACACGTGTGTGTGTGTGTGTGTGTGTGTGCAAACTGGGACTCCCCTCAGCTGCAGCTGAGCTTTGTCCAAGTGAAGCCCCAGTCTGAGCACAGCATGGTGTGCAGACCCCATCTGAAGGCCTCCTTTGTGGCTGGGGCAATATAAAGGTCTTTAGATCCAGTCTTCAGTCTTGAAAGTGCTTCTTTGAAGCCTCTGGGCCTTCATGTGTCCTCCAGACTTTCATTTAATGTAGTATTTTGTTTTGGTAGGGTACGGGTGTGTTTTAAAGATTTCAGGTAAGATTTCAACAAGCTGGGGATGTATCAAAGTATAAAATACTTGCTTGAGTCTTAATCATTCCAAACTGTTCTCTTAAGAAGGAAAAACAAAGGCTGTTAAACCAGGCCAGACACTTAGAAGGCAGCAGATGTTTCTCTTTATTGTCAAAACAGCAATCTTTATTAAATACCAAAGAAAGCCCTGTAAATCTGGGAAGGCCATTGAGTCTATGCTGAGGACACCTCTTCCTCAGGCCAAACAGTCTTTTCTAACTCATTTGTTTTTCCTGCTGATCCTTCGATGGTGTTTCTGTGACATAAAAGCAAAAGGGAAAATGAATATTTAACCACGGAAATAATCAGATAGTTTAAGCTTGAAAAGAGAACATAGGAAGTGAGAGAAAGAGCTGAGATGATGCCTTTCACACCCATGCTGTCTTCTCCTTGGTGCCGGGACTAATGCGGGGCTGTTCCAGGGGACCCCTGGAGATGCCCCAAATTCAGCAGTGGGCTGGTACGTCTGGGCAGGACACTGTTAATAGCCAGGCATATCTCCTCCCGGGAACATGTCTGACGAAAAGCAAACAACACGTTATTGCCTGGGAATTGCAGAGCGAGGTCTCCGTAGGACAGAGAGAGCTCTTTCGGGGTTGTCTGGAGAGCGCCGGGCGTAATGAGTCTGGTAGTTTTCATTAGCATTACTAATGGCATCTTCCACTTTTAAGAAATAACAACAAGGTTTCATGAATTAATAAAGGAAGACTGTGATTGACTAAACAAAGGGTGTGCCAGTCTACGCAGCTGGTCTGTTTTAACTAGGTAATGTCCACAGATACGGCGTTAATTTAATTCTCAGTTGAAATACTCCAGAGGAAATGTCAGATCAATAATGCAGAAAAGGGCAAAGATTTGCTAAGCCTGGCTGACTTGCGTATGTTAACTACCGTGAGATAGATATGGATAAATGCTGAACATTAAGGTGAGTAATCACAACTGCCTTGGGTGTCTGAAAAAATTTTCTGCATAAACACTGTACAAAACAAACATGTTTCAGGCAAGAAGCTGGACATTAAGGTAATAGGTTGTTATTTCACACACGACTCTGCAGTGGGTTTGTCTTTTTTGTGGAAGAAGATAGAAAGCCTCATTGCAGACATTGTCCCGTCCTCCCTAGAGCGGGGCTGAGAGTCCCTGTGCCTGCTCCTAACCCGTGGTCCTGCACCAACACACCTTTGAGCCTGCTGGCACGTGTAGCACCACTAGCTCTTAGTGGTTTTAGAGCTTTAAAGTGGTTTAAAGGTTGTGTGGATGCATCTCCTAATGGCTTCGGACTGTGACCCACGGGAGATGCTCGGAAGAGGAGAAATCTGTTGCCTGTCCTCCAGAGTCAGGGTGAGCTTTGGCTGCATTAGGGTTTTCTGCTCAGCTTTGCAAGCTGCTCTGCCTCCCTGAGCCCTTGTACCTGCCGGCACTCCTGCAGCATCGCCAGAGCTGGGCAGGGCTGCTCAGCTTTCTGAATCCACCCTTGAACGTCCAAATCTGGATCATCATTCTGACTTGAGTACATCATGGCCGGGAGATGAATCACATCCCATATGTAGATGGCCATAAAACACCTAAGGGATGGGTAGGTCCCACACTACTTGGGAGAATTCCATGGGACTGGGTAGCAAAGGGTGCTCCAAAAGCAAATCCCACCTTTCCTTATCAAGAAGTGCTTCTGTTACCAGCAGCTGTGCTCAGCTGTGGTCATGGCTACCACGCTTTCCTTCCAACGAGGACAACTTTCTTGGCCTTTGGACCTGAATCTCAACTATTTGACAGTAGCACAGTAGTTTTTCATGCAATCTTTGTTAAACACTCAGCAACACTGAGGATTTTTTTATTCAAAAAAATCTCTTCCGGTACCGAGAGCTCTCCCAGAGCCGGTGCGTGTGTGTGGAGTCTATGGGAACACTGCAATTTCAGAATTGCCAAAACAAACAACAGGTGCCTGTGTTATTTTGCAAGTAGGAGCTGCTCAAATGTCAGACTTTGGCAGAGGTGATGCTTCCTTACAACACTCATCTTCTTACCCCAAAGGCCCCTGGAAACCTAGGTGGTGTATTTACGGTAAAGAATGCCGAGTTGGAAAATATTTTGAAATCACCTTTGAAGAAAAAGTCTTTAAAGTGCCTTCCCAGCTACGTGTTCATCTGCTTAATTTCTGCTTTCAACAAAAGTATGGATCAGTATCAGGTTTAAGTACAGCTGGAGAAGGCACATGGTGACTCAGAGAACCCATAATAGCCTTTTTCCTAGGGGCTTGGCTTACCTACTCCGGAGAATTGAGCATGGGTGTAGCTAGACCGAGGTCGCTGTACCAGTACAAACCTGCGGTTCAGAAACATGGCGAGACCAGAAAAAATGCTTACGCTGATGCAATTAGCCTTCATCGAGGAACTGCGCAGGTTGCACTGGTGTCCCAGCGGAGTGTCGTGGTGGTGGCTAATAGCTGTTGTGCTACAGTGGGGAAAGACTGTACGGTGCAGTCCTTTGAGTGGGACTTCTTCACTTCTCCAAGGGGTGAAGTACCAACTGCCGGCTTTTTTTGTGAGCCCGTAAAACCACAAAGCAATCTCCCTCTGCTCCAAAGGACCAGCTCGTGCCTTGGCAGCCATCTACCCAATACATGCCATAGCATGGTGCTGGTTTCCAAGCAGGGTGGCGATGGACAGGGTCCGTCCCCTGCACGACAGACAGTCCCTGCCTGGGCTGGATGGTGTGGGAGATGTGTGCTACTGCTTGCCACCGTGCTCTCTGGGAGTGCGGGAGCTTTGGAAGGAGCCAGGGGCATCCCAGAGTCTCCATCCCCAGTGTCAACTGGCCTCTTACTGGGCTGCTCCCAGCTGCATTTTAAAAGGAGGAAAGAAAAGAGCTGACAGAGCTGGAACTGCTTTAAGGTGGAACTGAAACAATAACTTGTGGCTGTCTGAATCAGTTCCCTTGTTCCATGAATTTGACTCAGAGCTGAGTATTTCAGAACCTCAGAAAGAAAAGGCTTATTTCAATTTTGGTTCTAATAACGGGCAAAGGTCACAGCAGCCGAAAGGAGAGGGGAAATGAAAGGCACGGGCTTGGCTGTTTTCTCTGAACCAGCTTCGCCCGTTCCTGGTTACGATCTCAGCAGAATAATAACTGATATTAAGCAAAGCCAAGAAATGAAATTAACACATGCAAAATTACATTACGGCTGTGTCAGGAGTCCTGCTGCCCAGGACTCCTGGTACAAACTAACAAGGGCAGCGAGGAGAAGCCGATGGATCGGAGCGGAGCACCTCGCTGTGCCGCGCACAGCCCATACCCGTGGCGGCGGGGCAGGGCTCTGCGCCGGCGTCTGGCCTGCGCCACGGCTGGGGCACCTACCAGAGATGCTTTGCTACGTGGTGTGCCCGCAGCTCAGCCTTCTCTCACCCCTGCCCCCCCTGTGCTTTAACGTGCTGTAAATCCAGACTGAAAACATGCCAGCAAGCTCAAGGCTTGATATGCAGAGCTGACGCTTGAGCTTCTCCAGGGATTTGGCCAGTGTTCAAGACCAGATCATGGCATACTGCGAGAGTTGTACGAGAGGAGCAGCCAGGACTCCCAGTCACAGCAGCCAGGCTTCACTGCTCACCGAGACAGACGACTCCACCTGCCCTCAGTCTTCTCATGGCTCCAACTCCCAGTTCTGCTCTCAGAGAGGCTGCAGATCTCCGCTCGCTCTCAGCGTTATCTATAGCCTGTTTTCTATTTGTCCATCCAGGAGTGAATGCCTTCACTTCCAAAGCGTTTTCCCTAGGGACTGCCCCTAATGTTTCTGACAACAGTTTGTCTTGCAGACACATTAACCTGGGGATGGTGGCCAGGGAAACCAAGAGCTTGCTGCCCTTGTCAGACTTCCCAGAGCACCTGCTGGAAGTACAGCACATCCCTCCTTGTCTGGGCAGAAAATGCACAAAATGCAGGCTGATCTATGAAACAAGGAATAGGAGAGAAGGATGCTTTTTATAGACATCAATAATAACAATAACCCTTCTAAGGAACATTTCCATTTGAAGAGGTTAGAAGAGCTGATGGGATACAATAGCCATGGAAACATTTTTTTTTTTTTTTTTTTTGCTTCTTGGCGGTGACAGCGTTCCCTCACTGGGCTCAGTATAGTGCTGCGTGTCAAAATAGTTGTTAGCGCTGGGGCATCACCTCCCACAGGGCTGAGCTTAGCAGCTGGGGAGCTGTGTGGTGCGGAGGTGACCCCGAGCTGCCAGGCATAGCGGTGGGCATGTCGCCACTTCACCTGTGCCCATCTCTGCTGCCACTAGTGATGCAGAGCCCGCCTGCCAGAGCCACGACTCGGTGCTGTCTGGATGCACGTACAGACAGCAACAGCAAAGGCAGACTGGTAAACCTGGCTGCCAGGGAGGCGAAGGCAGCGATGCTGCGGGGAGCGGGCGAGCGGTGCCCGGGCTGTGTAGGGAGATGCTGCCCATGCCCTGAGCCGGCCTCTTGGCACCGGCTGAGCCGATGTTGTGTGCCATCGGTCCCCTGTCTTTCCTGAGCGCTCCCATTGGGGCACACCTCACCCTGGGGACACGGCTGCCCACCTGCAGGTGTCGTGGGTCCTCTGACCCCTGTGCAACACCTTTCATGCTTTCCTCCTGTGGCAGAGAATGTGCCACTTTCTCTGCAAAAGAAAAGCTTTTAGGGGTTCTTTCCCTTAAAAAAGACCCAGGTTTTCCATGCGCTCCCTCTGTATGAAGCCTCAGGGGAATAACCCAGCAGCAGGCGTTTCTCCACCTCTGATTGCTTGGTCTTGGTCTTGCTGCCTTCTGCTTGTCTGCACTGCCTTCTCCAGAAGGGAACATGCAAAGACCAACTTCTCCATCAGGGAACATGCAAAGACCAACTTCTCCATCAGGCCACGCTCATAAGAACTTGTGTGGATGACATCTGGGGCATTGACAGGCTGAATATATCCTTTTTTCTCCCCAGCCTGGAGCTTAGCCATAGAATCATAGACTGGTTTAGGTTGGAAGGGACCTTAAAGATCATGTAGTTCCAACCCCCCTGCAATGGGCAGGGACACCTCCCACCAGCCCAGGTTGTTCAAAGCTCCATCCAACCTGACCCTGAACACCCCCTGGGATGGGGCAGCCACAGCTTCTCTGGGCAACCTGTGCTGGTGCCTCACCACCCTCAGGGTAAAGAATTTCTTCTAATACCTACTCTAAATCTACCCTGATCAAGAGTCCCTCCCCAGCTTTCCTGTAGCCCCTTTAGGCACTGGAAGGGGCCATAAGGTTTCCCTGGAGCCTTCACTTCTCCAGGCTGAACAACCCCAACTCTCTCAGCCTGTCCTCACAGCAGAGGTGCTCCAGCCCTCCGATCATCTTCGTGGCCTCCTCTGGCCCCGCTCCAACAGGTCCATGCCCTTCCTACGTTGGGGTACCTAGAGCTGGCGGCAGCACTGCAGGGGGGTCTCACAGAGCAGGGGCTCAGCTGCCGGCTGCTGTGCCGGCCTGGCTTTGCTCTGCCGGGCTGGAAAGGCCGCGGCGGCAGGAGCCCAGTGGGGTTGGGGAGATGCTGGTGGGCAGAGAGGCAAGTGCTGGCCAGGACCTCCCGCCTGCTCCTCCATTTGCAGCTCTGCGGGAGCCGGCGGTGGGGTCCGGCCTCACAGCTCTCCCCGCTGCCGGCTGCTCTGAGCCGCTGAAAATGTGCCAACACACCGACTTTGACACCTGTGGCTCTGGTGTAACAAAGCAGGTTTGCACAGAGCCGGGAGATTAATACAAGTATTCCCATGATGTGGTTAACGACATCATTTACTTCAGAGGCTCTTGGGACGGCACTGACACTCGCCGTAGCAGCTGAAGTGTTTAATGTGTTCTCCAAGACACTCTCTAAACACAGATAGGGCTGAGCGACACAAATGTATTTGCAGAACATTTCAGGGTTAGCATGCTCCAGAGCAGTGCAATCAAATGATGGTGAGCGTCAGGAACGGTTCTCTGAGAGGATCATGATTCTGTGAGGGCTCGTGATTATTAAATACATCGCAAATCTCCCTCTCTGTATTTTTCATACCTTTTTTCTCAAAGTATTACTCATATAATTTTCCCTCTGAAAGTTATTACGAGTGACTCACCTTTAGCTCAAGTGAGCAAACATGACCAAGTGTTTATTCTGTTCACAGCTGGGCAATTTTAAGCCCAGATCCTGACCTTAAGAAAGTCCCTGAGCAAGGCTGGTGGATAAGACAGTACACCACCGGTCCCTGGAGCATCATGACTCAGAGGCACATTTCTTATTAAAATGTTTCTGCTTTTAACTCGAGGCGGTCACATCTTGCTGACCGACATCCACAGTGAATTACCATTCCCACCCCAGGCAGCGTGTGCTGGGCTGAGCTCCCACCGCCTCCCAGGGCACCTGCTGCTGCCAAGGGGACATCAGCGCCGTGGCCTTTGCCGCTGTCCCACGCGAGAGCTGGAGGAAGAAGAGAAGGGACATACTTATTTTCATCCATAGGCAGTTATTATAAGTCATGAGGGGTCCACGTGTTGCTCCAGAGGGAGAAATAAAAATGAGCATCCCCAGGGCAGGGGGAGGGTGGAGGGCAGGGACTTCTCACCGCGGCTGCTGCCAGGGAGAGCAGCTCTGGCTTTGCCAGCCCACCCCATCCTGCCCCAGCCGAAGGCCAAATTTGGTAGGATTTTCTCATTGGATCAAGCTCTTTTTTTTTTTTTTTCCCCTTGGCACCTGAGATCAGCAAATTCGTTTTGCAGTGACAGCTCAGGGGAGGCAGAGCGTGTGCTCCTGGCCTGCCTGTAAAAGCCTCTTTGTCGCCTGCTGTTAATCTGAGCAGTTTTGCAGTCTCTTCGAATGCTTTTGTCTCGAGTTTTATTTTCAGTTTGGGTCTCGCCACCAGTCTCACATGGCTTCCTGGCTGGCAGAATAATCTCTAAGCTTAGCAAACAGAAGGCTTATAGCGTGTCAAATGAGCAGGTGAGGGAAACCGCACACCCTGTGAGAGGGGAGCGCCTGCAACGGCAGCAGATGCGATGGAGTCCGGATCAGGGAGCTGCAAAAAGGTTGAGCTGCAGAGGAGGGGAGGACTCCTGGAGTCAGGGCAGGATTGGGGGGGGGAGAAAGAAAGAAAACAAAACAAAAAAAAGGCAGCGCAAAAGCTAGTGTCACAAACCTTCTTCCGGGCAATTTGCAGAGAGGAAGGGAGTCTGGCAGGGGACCAAGAGCTCTGGTTCCTTGCGTCGGTGTTTATCTGTTGCAGCAAGGAGAGATAAAGGGAGAACAGCAACTGAGACTGGCACGGGGCTGGGGAAATCACAGCCCCTGCCTCACGCATCACCACAGAGCTGTCAGAAAGGCAGCAGAGAGAAAAAGGTGTATTAAGCTGAAACGTATATGAAAGTGGCTGGAAGAAGGTTTAGTCTTAGCGTGGGAACCGGTGCTCTAAAATCTTGGGAGCCCTAAAAGTTAGGTTTAATTATTAGCTAATTGGCTAGGATGTCTCCCGTTTGTAACAAATGAGAGGAAGGGTGGGAGGCTGTGGTGGGTGGAAGAGAAGCTGCTAATCTCCTATTTAAGGTGGAGAAGAAGTTGTCAGCCTGGTCTGTGGGAGGTAAATGGGTGGACTTTTTATGCTGCTGCATGGTGTTGTCTTATCCAGGTGTGTCCCCAAGAAGTAGATGATGTTGCCTGCAAGCCCTCACAGATCAGGCTCTCTTGCTTGTGGCTGAGGCTTTGGAGATCATCTGCTGTTGTGTTTCATGGGCTAATGCTCCCAGGAAGACAAGAGTAAGGTAACACACATTACATGTTAGGTGCCTTTATGACCTAGGAAATTGCCTTTTGAGATGATCAGAGGGGAATGAAGCAGAGTAACTATAATTCTGTGAGCCTTAAACTCTGTGACAAAGCCGCTGTAAAGAGATGGAAAATTTCTGTTGGGGGAAAATAAGAGTGGCCTTAATCTCATGTTGCCTTCTTTTATAATACATAATTTAAAAACATGTTAGTATTATCTTTGCACGATATAGGAAGCAGCCGTGTAATACTGTCTCTTTGAAGGTTATGTTAGCCTCCGTATCTTTGCTCAAGTAGCTGCAAGGTCAAATCCCAGCTGGTATCTCAGAGGCATTGTAGAACAGCTGAACGGATGTTAAGTTGTGCCTCTGACTTGGGGTGTCCCTCTCGTCGCTGTGCTGTAGATGTGCATGATAGCAGCTAACCAACTAATTTGTCAGTGCTCCAGCCCTTGCTTGTGAAATTAAAATAACAGCAGCTTGTTATCATGCAGATCCTCTGTAGATCAGCCCTGTAAAAGTTACGAGGGAGTGGTGATGGGATCCATATCAGAGCATAGGAAAAGCTGAGGGGGAAATAAATCCATAGGATTGAATTTAGGGTTGAAATGCAGCCATTTTGGGTTCAAAACTTGTAATGCTTCTGGAAGAACTGATCTGGTAGTTTAGGTGTTGCGTCTCGTTGAGCAGAAATATTTTGGTGAGGATACTACAGTGCAATTAGCCTCCATGTTCCAGTTGAACTGGCTTTGCCACCAGCTTCTGGAGCTGCTTTGCTGTGTCGTGTGCTGCTGGGAGGGTTCAGAGCCCTGAAACTCCCATTTCACAGAATCACAGAATAGTCAGGGTTGGAAGGGACCTCTGGAGATCATCCAGTCCAACCCCCCCGCCAGAGCAGGGTCACCTACAACAGGTTGCACAGGACAGCGTCCAGGCGGGTTTTGAATGTCTCCAGAGTGGGAGACTCCACAACCTCTCTGGGCAGCCTGTGCCGGTGCTCCACCACCCTCAAAGTAAAGAAGTTCCTCCTCATGTTAAGATGGAACTTCCTATGTTCAAGTTTGTGCCCATTACCCCTCGTCCTATCAATGGGCACCACTGAAAAAAGACTGCTCCCATCCCCCTGGCATCCTCCCTTCAAGTATTTGAAAGCATTAATAAGATCCCCCCTCAATCTTCTTTTCTCTAAAGAGACCCAAATCCCTCAGCCTCTCCTCATATGAAAGATGTTCTAATCCCCTAATCATCTTCGTAGCCCTTTGCTGGACCCTCTCCAGCAGATCCCTGTCCTTCCTGAACTGGGGAGCCCAGAACTGGACGCAGTACTCCAGATGTGGCCTCACCAGGGCAGAGTAGAGGGGGAGGATGACCTCCCTCGACCTGCTGGCCACACTGCTTTTGATGCACCCCAGGATGCCATTGGCCCTCTTGGCATTTACCTCCCTGCTCCCAAAATCAGGCTGTGCCAGTGAGGAACTGTGCCTCAGCATTTGGTCTGAGATATTGGCCTTGTTTGCTCACTGCTTCGGTCTATCTGTATCTGAGACAGGATTATTAATATGTTTTTACCTCCCAGGATGACTGAGGTTAATTGAGATTTGTGAGGTGCTTAGATACTGCAGTGATGAGCACGGTAGAAATGGGAGGCGGCAGAAATGTTGGTATTTGTGGGAAGATTTTCTAAGAACAAGTCTGGAAATCATCAGAAAATATCTCTTCAAAAATAAAAAGAATAATTCCTCTCTTTTTATAACTGGAAAACTTTAAAATTAACTATTGGCCCCCCAAATTCAAGCTTTTGTATACTTTTAAACAAACCCCTCTGCTTTTACTCTTATCTGATGGCAAAACAGATCAAGCCGAACACTTTCTGATAAGAGTCGTGTATTTTCCGATTGTTTAAACAAACGCCTGCAAGTTCTACCTTCAATATTTGCCATTCGAGGTTGCTGAGGACAGTGGTTGCCTGTGCCCACAAGCCAGGCAGTGCTGGGGGTAGGGGCACGGGGCCTGAACGGGAATGGAAAATCCCTCGGGTGTGGGTCTAAATGGAGATAATTTTCTGGTAATGATGTAAAAATACATGAAATGGGGTGTATCAGGTTGGAGGAGACACAACTAGTTTCCAAGAGGCCGCTGGAGGACAGGGCATGCTTAAAATGCCGATGGGGGTTTCGTGAGGCTTTGCAGGAAGGTTCCCCACAGGCAGGTCGGTGTCTCCCCGCTGGGGGTTATTTGGGTCTGTCCCCCCGGTGCCCCGCTGCTGCTCCTGACATTTAGATACCTTCAATAAGTCTGACATCAACTTTCTGCCACTTGAGTCCTAATCCTGAACCAAGTCCCAGAAGGGCCCGGATCACAGGGGAGTCCATCTGCTCGTCTCCAGCTTAGGGGCAGCTGCCTTCCCTGTGGCTTTTTGCTTCGTTTTCTTGGTTTGATTTTAGCAGAAGGAAAGGTGAAGTCTGTGATTTGGATCTCTGAGATAGGTGTGCAAAGGAAATGTTTGTTCTTGACAAAACGCGTTGAAAATAGCATGGAGAGAGAACACTATGCGCTTGGGCTACTGATGTCAGATTTGTTTGATATGTTCTTCTGGATGGCAAGGGTAAGGATGCGTTTGCACATGTTGGCGTTTGTCTGTCTCAGCTTTGCTTTCTGTAAGAGCGAAGTGATATGGAATGGAAGGCAAAATGGAAACTGGGAAGCTTGAAGCTTGTATAATTAAAGTGCGAGTCATTATAGCATAATCTAATGGAAAACAGCATTACAGTATGTGCCAGTAGATAAAATGTCTTGTCCTGGCTCTGCTACACACTGACCGGGTAATCTTGATCGACATTTCACTGCTCCATCCTTCTGCCTCTTCTCCTTTAGTGTCTTTGCTGCACTTTCTGACGTTGTGTGGCTGTTTGTGTGCTGAAGAGGGGGTTCCCATCATGATGCGGAGAGGTACCTGTCACACTCCCTGTCCAACTCTGCATCCCCATCCTGGCTGCATCCCATCCTCAGTCCACCCTTCCCTGGTATCCTCGCTACAGTGGTGACGCGCAGGGAGCAGCCCCTGGACACTGAGTAAGCGATGTTTGGTACCCTTCAACCACCCTGGGCACTGACAAGGTGTTGAGCAATGCAGCCTTGTATAGCCGTGCAGGAGCGATAACTGGTGTGGTTGTCCTTGGTCATGAAAAGGGGCACAGCTGGGAGCAACCCCTGGACCTCGGGTCCCCTGTGAGCACATGGGTGGCCAAAGAGCACTGCCTGCCCCTTGGCTTGGAGCGCTTCACCCTGTGAGACATCACACCTGGGATGTGTTTGGTCCTCTCAAGGTGACACTGCAAAGGGCCAGCACCATGTCCATGCAGGTTTCGCCGGGGTGACGGTCAGGAGAGCACTGAGCTTTGCGGCACGAATCGGTGTGGGAAGCAGAGGGGTCTGTGGGGCTGCCCGGTCACCCTCATCTCATCCCCATTTCCTCTTCTTCAGTAGCACAAAATGAATCCCTCAGAAGTCAAGTTAACTAAATAAACAAATACAGAGCTATTTATTTTCTATTGTCATAGAAATGCTGTGGGCTCAGGCGGGATTTTGTATTCACTGTTCACATCTGCAGCCCTGCTGTGCTCGGGGTGCGGGAAAGACTATCCCTTTTATTTGCTCCAGCCTCGCCAGTAAATCAGATGGGAAGGATCCCTCCCTGAAGCCACCCTCTTCAAACACTCTCCCCTTTCTCTCCAGCCCCAAGGGACCAGGGCTGCACCATCCGCGTGGTAAACACTGGGCGTAAGAAAAACAAACATTTTTTTCCTCTCTGGGTGGGGGGGAAGAGAGAAGAAAAAGGCATTTGCAAATGTCGTTTTTCCCTCCGAGCTAAAATAACACAGCAGTGCAAGCTGAGGATGCAGCTGTGGTTTAGAGGGGTTTTATTTTTATTTTTTTAATACACCACTGGGAGTTCAAACAACGTGTCAGTGATACGTTGCCTTTTGTAGAGAGCGGCTTCTTTGTCTCCACCCTCTTTTTTTTTTTTTTTTTTTGTTTTCTTGAAGCATTTTAGTCATTCTGTTGAGAATGCATAGCTCATTTGGATAAAAGCCTCTGCTGTGACATCCACAGCCCGGATTCGCAGAATTGTTTGTTTCAAAGCAATAGTCTGGGAGAATTTATTGAACTGGCATCTCCTTCCCCCCGCTTCCCGTGTAAATTAATGAAATGGATGTTCTGTGGCACTTGTTAAAAAGCAATAAATCCTCTCTTGCATTTATTGCTTTGAAGGTAAGGAAAAGAGAGGAGACAATTTAGTCTTGAGGTAGGATGGCTGGAGAAACTCTGCTTCCCCTGGTGCTCTGTCTCAAAGGCAACGTGCTTCATTCCAGCAGCTAAAGAAGCTTGAGAAACCAAAGATGTCCCACAGGCCTGATCCTGTCAGCTGTCACCCAGCCACAGCCCCCATCCCGGGTGCATTCGAAGCCTTCCATCTGGAAGCATCACTTCTCCTCATACATACAACCCCCGTGCTCAGCTCCAGAGGCACAGAGGTACCTCCAGGAGCACTGAAACAGCTCAGGGAGGTGGAAGTGAGGTGCTTAGCCTGCCGGGGGGCTTTTGTATGGCTAGGTGCCTCTTATGTCTATAGGCAACTCTATGCATCTTGATGCTTGGTGATTAGTGCGTGATGATATTAGTCGGCACCTCGTGGTGCCTGAATATCTCTGTGCTTTGCAAATCCTGATTAAACAAACCTTGGTTAATGGCTCTTTTTTAAAAAAAATCCACATATTGCTAGGATGTGGTAAAGACTCTTTCTTAATCTCTCCTGCTGAATCAACGGCAGCACTGCAAATAGAAGCAGGCACCCTCAAGCTGATCGCTGCTCTCTTCAGCTGCTGACTCACGGCCATGGTTGGATGCAGCATGAGGTCTGGGGCAGTTTCATCATATAGTGGTTTGAGTTGGAAGAGACCTCAAAGATGATCTCGTTCCAATTCCTCTGCCACGGGCAGGGACACCTCCCACCAGCCCAGGTTGCTCCAAGCCCTATCCAACCTGGCCTTGAACACCTCCAGGGATGGGGCAGCCACAGCTGCTCTGGGCAACCTGGGCCAGTGCCTCACCACACTTGCAGTAAAGAATTTCTTCCTAATAACTAATCTATATCTCCCCTCTTTCAGTTTAAAACCATTACCCCTTGTTCTATTGTTACATGCCCTTGTAAAAAAGTCCCTCTCCAGCTTTCTTATAGACCCCCTGCAGATATGGGAAGGCCTCTCTAAGATCTCCCCAGAGCCTTCTCTTCTCCGGGCTGCACAACCCCAACTCTCTCTGCCTGTCTTCATAGCAGAGGTGCTCCAGCCCTCTGATCATCTTTGTGGCCTCCTCTGGACCCGCTCCAACAGGTCTGTGTCCTTCTGATATTGGGGGCCCCTGAACTGGAGGCAGCACTGCAGGGGGGTCTCACCAGAGTGGAGCAGAGGGGCAGAATCCCCCCCCTTGCCCTGCCGGCCACGCTGCTGGGGATGCAACCCAGGATGCGGTTGACTTTCTGGGCTGCCAGCGCACATTGCCGGCTCCTGTTGAGCTTCTCATCCATCAACACCCCCAAGTCCTCAATCTGCTGCTCTCGGGCTGCTCTCAATCCATTCTCCACCCAGCCTGTGTTTGTGGTTGGGATTGCCCCAACCCACATGCAGGACCTTGCACTTGACCTTGTTGAACTTCATGAGGTTTGCACAGACCCGAGGCCTGTTTCTGTCCCAAGGCTTGGTCCGAGCTGCCCGTGGTGGGGTGCTGATGTGGGAGAGTGATGGTGTGGGCTTGTCCCTATTCTCTTGGCTGGCAAATGACCACAGTGCAGGAGAGAGGTGGGAGTCCACCACTGTAGCTCTCTTGGGTTCAATCTCATGGATGCCAGCAGCTCATGCTCATGGAGGCTCCTCCTGGATGCCGGGAGGCCCTTTGCATGGTACACGTGTGGGGAGCAGCATCAAGGCTGCTGGCTCCTTGTGCAGTGTGACTCTAAAGGCGTTTGTGAGCATTTATGGTCTTCAAGGATGTTCAGCAGGTTGAGGGGATGAGCTCAGGGCTGAGCAGGGACGGTGGGCAGGGGGACTTGTGACCACAGGCACAGCCTCTGCCTTTCCTGTGGTCTCTTCTGCACCATCATCTTGAATCACAGCAGAAGGGTATTCCTTCCTCCTTCTTCCTTAACCTGACAGTGACTGCTTTTAGTCTTTGACTTAAAAACTTCTTGCTGACCAGAGGCTAGCGCGGTTTCATGGGCTGTGTGTAAGGGATGCCTTGGAGAGCACTGATAATGTTAGACCTTCACTGTGGGGGAGGAAAAGAAAGTGATGGAGGGCACCAGCCCCTGCACCATCCTGAGCGAGCCTGAGCCCTTGGGTGAGACTGTGCTGTAAGGGGACTGCATGGAGGTTTAAATGTACTTAACTGCTATCCAAAACGGAGAGCAGAAAGGATCATGAGGATGTGGTCAATAGGCACTTAAGCACTTCTTCTGAAACCACAAACCCCAATCTTTTTTTTTTTGGTCATCATTACTTTTACTGGGATAATGCAAAAATGACTTGGCTTGTGGCATTTTCTGAGAATCACCCTGAATTAAGGGCTGGTCGTAAATACCACGAAGGCCACTGGGGGGTTCAGGTGCTGGACTTGGAGGGGTTGTTTTGGAGTGCTGCAGGTTTCTCCCATTCCAGCTGCTGTCATGGCTCTGAGGAAAGCAGAAACAGAGCGACCTGTGCAGAGTGTACTGGACTCTCCCAGACTAGCCCAGAGCGGGTCTAGCGGGGCGGCAGGAGCCTTGCTGCATGCATTAGATTAGATAGTGGAAATAGATGAATTTCTTATCACTGCACGCAGCGTATTTTGCAATTGGGTTTTAAGTCTTCCTGTTGCGAAGTGTGCTTGGCACAGCAAAAATGTACGTGAATGCTCAAACGGAAGAGACTGGACTAAATGTCACCTTTTGCCACCATCAGTGCAATTGGTGGCGTTAGTATTTGGCAGTGAGGATGCTCTTCAGGGTGGCAGAAGCCTCTACAAATGTGGGCTTTGTGGTTTGTTTTTTTTTTTTTGTTTAGATTTGGTGATTTGGAAAGTAGTTGCTCACCAGAGGAAGCCTCTTAATCCGTGTTTCCCTGCATCAGAGAACCTACCAGATGGGATTTTCTTTTCTTCTCTGCATCAGAGAAGGCCTTAAATGGCTGTGCGAGCTGTGCGCTGGCTTTCTCTGCCAATAAACCCCTGATGGTAATCATGGCCACGTGGCCACTGTCCTTGATCCGAAATTTGTCATCGCGCGTTACGGCTCACAAAGCCTTGGCTCGGTCTTTCAGCTGGAGTATTAAACCTGATGACAGATGCCAGCTCTTCCAGCTCTGTTGTGGTCTCTGGAGTGAGAGGGATTGTGAGCATTTTTCCGGCTAAATAAGGGTTTCAGTGTAGCATTGGGGAAAGGTGAGGGCAAAGGTATTTGCTTCCAATGTGAAGATGGGCTTCAGCACTTAGTGGTGGTGGTTTGAACAGTTAACGTGGAGATACGATGGTGTGCTGGGGGGAGTCTTTTGTCCTGGAACTTGCGATGCAAGTACCAAACCCTGCCTGGTTCCTGGGCGCTGAGTGCCTGTTGCCCTTGAAGGCCCTGGGCAGCATATCTCGCTGGGATTTGTCCCTCTTTAGGGATGCTCTATACCCAGCAGCAAAGTGTGGAAGGTGATATTTTTCTTTACCTTATTTATTTATTCTGGGAAAAGACCCATTCCTTTTATTTTTATGGAACGACAGAGGCTAAATCTAAGTGCCTGAGGCTTTAAAGTAAAATAAATAAATAAACTTTTCAAAAAAAAAAAAAAAGGAAAAAGGTTTGAGTCTGTTTCCAAAACATTCCTGTGTTTAATTCAGCCATGTATGCAGGACTCTTGAATCTTTCTCTGAAACAAATTATTACCCGGTAAGAGCAGGGAAAATACTTTCAAAACCTTTTCCAGGTATCCAGAACATCACAAAGCAGAATTACAGCCTGAAACTTAAACCCCAAACCACTTCTGAATGGCAGCTTAGGTGAGAAGATGCCTGAACATGCATATTTTGTAGGTGGATGAGGAGCAACAAAGTGTGGCGTTTCCTGCCTTTCAGAGGGTTTTTAGTGTGTTGGCTGATCCCGATCTCCCAAAGTAATGACTAAGCATGGGAAATGATGCCTGTGGCTCCAGGGAAGGAGAGAAGAAAGGATGCAGGAGGAGAAATAAATGAACAGGGATTAGATACTAGAGGTGTGTAGCTCCCATCTCCCATCGTGGAAGGACTATGTAGGAGGTCACCTCTGCTGGCCTGACAGCATTGTGTAGGTGTTCTGGAGACCATCCCGTGTCCTGTTACCACCATGAACTCAGGGACAACTAAAACTTAAAGGTCTGGTGTTAAACCAAGCAAACAATACTGGCCCTATACCATTTTACACTTTCTCTGAGGAATAAAAGAGCCCTGAAGGGAATATATCTGGGTTCTATGCTTTCTAATATTTTTTTTTAAATAGGTCTTCTCTTCATCTTTATTGCAAGATGATAAAGTTAGGGCTTGATCTTTTTTTCCTGAAGGACTTCTTGAAGTCCTTGCATACTGGGAGTTCATGCACTCAGCTCATCCCTCCCCTCTCTTTGGAGACAGCGGGGCCTTGTGTTATTATCTGGCATGGGAAGAGTAGCACGTGAGCTCTGAGCTTTAGCTGCTGCCTCCTGGAAGAGATAAATCGTGGTGGTTTTGTTAAAACTTCAGGGAAATCCTTTTTTTCAACTTTTTTGTTTTCTCATGATGTCTTAAAATCACTAACTTCTTAGTCATCATTGGATCTTTCCAAACAGGCCTCTTATTAGCCACAATATGAGAAAAATAAGCATGGGAGGAGGAACCTGCTTTCTTCTTCTCTCTTCCTGTATATGAACCAGCATTGCTCCAGCTCAACATTGTTTGCTCCAAAAATCCCCAAGTCCTGAACAAACTTTTGATAGTTTCCCTCTGAAGCTTAAGCCTAAGCTAATCTTTATTGATTTCTCTATGGCATGTCAACTTTTTGGGGGCTGAGAGATAGGAGTGGAAGGACCTCACAGGGCCTGGGCTCCTTCCCCTTGGTGAGGAAGGGTAACCCCAAATGTTTGCTTGTGGCCATTCCCTGGCAGCCAGGGCTTGTGTCTGATGGAGACCCCTGAGCTTACACTTGATTTAACATTAAAACCTCATCTTCTTTGAAGTAAGAATCCTCTTTCCTTCCTTCTTGCTAAGGAGATTTATAGCCCAGCTCAGAGAGTTGCTTGTGGTGTTATGATGTCATGGTGTATGATGAAATTAGTGCTCTGCTCCTCAATGGTCACCTCAAACCTCTTCTGCACACGTACAGACCCTTAGATATTAAACCAGCAAAAGGTGTCAAAACACAGCCGAGCTACCGTGATATACAGCACTCTCAAACACTTTCTTGTGTTACCTTTCCTAACCTTGGTCACTTGGATGTTGCTGCAAAATGAACTACAAAGCACAGTGCTGGTGGATTTATAGCGGGCAAAGCTATCTGCATTGCATGTATCTCATGAGTAAATATTCTAGGGGGAGAAATAAAATGTAGCTTTTATGTCTCCATCTTCAGTTTGGTCTTTTTTTTTTTTTTTTTAATGCAAAGTTAGAGCTGCAGAAATAAATTAATCCCAATGTCTTTGGGTTTCTCCCCTGCTCTTTGGCTTTTGGAGCCAGGGAGACTCGTATGCTTTGCCAAGAAAGACGGACATTGGTCAGTGACACTTAGCCTGTTGTCTCCTGTCCCTTGAGAGCTATTGGTGAGACTTGGGAATTAATGCTTTTGAACCCTGGGAATTAATGCCTCTGGGCTGTTTAGAGCACAACTCACCCCCTAGATCGCATGTTTTAACTGAATTGGTTACAAAACAGATCTGTCTAAATTGGAGCGAGCCCCTTTGTGTGGACACTCCTAAATCAGTTTAAGAGTGGCTGGTATTGATTTTAACTTAATGTGGTTTGTTACTGAAGTAAGCTGGATCAATAGCGCTAAATAGGTGCAATTTCTTGTGTTGCCTATGCCATGGAAAACTTTCATAGAAAAGATGAGCAGAAAGGGAAAAGGACTGAGTTCGTTCTCCTGTTGCTTCCCAGTGATCACTTATCAATTTTTACGGCCAGCTTTGGCATTTTTCCCCAAAAGATAGCTCTTTGAAGGGATGATCTGAGGTGGGACTAGAGAAATCCTGAATCCAAATCCACCTTAACAGGGTATTTCTAGGAATGCAAACCTTTGTGTTTCCCTTATTTACCACCTTTACCTTTGAGCCAGCAACCCATGCAGGGAACCAGCACCTGAAGTTGTCCAAACGCTGCAGGAAGGATGCTACGTTGTTCAGCCTGTGCCCGGAGCTGTGCTTTGCCATAGACTTTCTGCACAACCCTGGGGAAATCATGAGGGCCTTCAGCCTCATTTACCCAGGAGCACTGCTGGCTATGCGTGGCATATTTAGAGATTTTCTTATGCTAAGGAAATTAGGAGGGGCACAGAAATACCTTGGAGGGATTCCTGTGTGCAGGCTTATAGTCCTCCTGCCAAAGGATCTCTGCGCTCGCCCTCAGGGTGAGCAAAAGGAGCAGGATCTGAGGTCCCATCAGGAAAGATGGAATGGAGGATTACTGTAACGAGAACAAGCTGCCTTCAACTTCTCTGTAACTAGCATTTAGCTCTTACTCTCAATACTGTGGGTTTCCTCCTCATGCATTATGCAACAAGCCTTGCTTTCTCAATGCTGTTCCAACGCTGTGGAGTTCAGTGCTGTAGTGTGACTCTGAGTTTAGCTATGAAATCGCATTTATTATAACTGCTAACATCAATTATGGATCCATGACGGCCATCCGAGCCTTGTGATGAGTACCTCCCTGTCCCATTAGCTTAACAATGCCTGTGGTGCCCCAAGGCTGCTCCCTGCCTCCGGAGGGGCCAGCACAGGGGCCAGGCTGGCTGTCACTTCACACCCCTCCTGCTCTTGGACCCGTTGCAGCAAGAGAAATCCAAATAGCTACACTATCACACCTGCTGACAGATCACCTGTGCGTGAATGTTTGGTTTCCATCAGGTCTTGGGCAGGTTTCTTTTTTTCCCCCTCTTCCAAATCTCATCCCTGAAAGATGCCTGATGGAGGTACCCTCGCGTGCTCGGCTCATTGCCATGCACGTCGCAGTCAAAATCTCATTTTCATTCCAGAAACAAAAGGTCTGTCAACTTGTTTAACTGCACAGAAAACACCAAACAAGAAATAAAGCCCAATTAAGAATAAAGAGAAGGAAGAGGCTCAGTATAATAGATTGTTTTGGTAAGTGGTTTCGTCAGCTCCATTTGCAAGCTGTTGCTATGTGAACCTGCCACAGGACCGGGGCTGGCTTAGGTGCAGGCAGGGCAGGCAGCGTTCCTGGGGGGCTGCTGGTTCCTAGCTCTGGGAGCCATGGAGGTGTGGATTGTCTTTTCCAGGAGGGCCTGTGCCACCAGACCCCAAGGGGCCCCTATCGTCTTGCTGGTGGGGACGAGCCAGGCTGTTGCTCTCTGCCATCCCCTTGTTTCACAGGGGCAACCCCACTGCGAGCTGCTGTTGCATGTGTTTTTGAGGCTCTGCTCTGGAAGCAGCAAGACAGCAGATGGAGGAGGCCACTGTCACCGTGGATGATGGCCTTCCTGCAAGCACTGCCCAGCTATTCCTGGGGATGCCCTGCACTTGAGGGTTTCTCACAAGCTTTCGCTTGGCTTTTTCCCATCTCTTCAAGAGATGACCACTTCAAACAACGCTTCTACTTTCTGATGCATTAAGACTTGGAAATTTGCCATTCATCACAGCTGTACGTTTGAGCCTGTGTGATTATTTTGGGAAGTGAACCATGGTGATTTGTGTGTATGTGTTTTATTGGCGAGCAGGATGTTCCCTATCTACCTCTCCCTGGCTGTCTGAATTTGCATTGGTTAATAAAATGGATAATGTTCAATGACTTTCTGATGGTTGAACAAGATTTGGCATACAGGATGTAGTAGCTTTTCATGAAGGCTAAAATTTCATCCTGGGAGACTGAACTCTCTGTGGCAGCCATACACAATCCATAATAACAGAAGCTTTTAACCCATCCATAATTACTTTCATATAGAAAATGATTGCTGTAAGTTAACTTCATAATTCTAAATCAGTGGCTCTCAGTAGGATTTCAAATGCTTTAATTTGCCCTGAATTATCTCTAGAACTCACAGGCAGTTCATCTGTGCTCTTTTCTGATTATGTTCCTTGTCACTCTGACCCAAACTTAGTCTATTTAATTTTTGTCTCCTCTTTCTGGAAATAGACCCATTTCCAACAATATCTCACCAGTGGTAATGATTCTGACTTGTGCATGGGGTGGATGATGCTCTCTCAAGCTTCCTCCCTTGGAGGCCAGCCCATGCTTTGAACCTGTCATATATTACTGACTTGGTTGGGAAGTAACCTTGAAGGCATGGGTACCCACCAACAGGGCGTGAGGCCAACCCAAGCGGGGCCATCACAGTGGTGGCACCTGGGTTGGTTCATGCCATGGTTCCTCTTCTTCAGCTGCAGGGAGGAGGAAAGGATGTCATGGCTGGCTCTGTGCACCCAGCATGTGGGGGATTCCTGGGCACAGTGTTAGATGTACCGTGATGGCACATACTGTGCGGATGTGGTTTCAATATGGAGATACCTCCCTAACGAGGATGAAACTCATGGCTGGGCTGTTCGACGGTCCCAAAATGAGCAGGGTGGCCACTCCTCCCCTTATGTCAGCAGTCAGCTTGTGCAACTTTGAGTGACAGCAGATGAAGGGATTGCATTTACGGCTTGTCTCTAGAACTGTACATCTGTGTCAGCTCTTTGCTAAATCAATAAACAGGATGCTGAAGGAAAAATACTTTTAGGCTTCTTATGTCTTTATGCATCAAACTGATTGGGCAATGAGAAGCATGGATGGTAGCAGGCATCACAGTGTGGCTGGCTGATGAATTTTTTTCTGGTCAAATTATAGGTAAGGGCTGGGTCTTGGAAAACGCTGGTAGGTTGCTCCCCAGAGAAGGCGGCAGTCATGTGGATTCCTTTTTGGTAGTAGTTACTACGCAATTCGGATGGAAATCTTCAATCAAGGAGCCTGAGGTACTGCATCAAGAAGTGGAGAAAAATCACTTTACATGTTCCAACAGACTAACAAATTACCTATGGAAATGCACTTGAGAATATTCCTTAGTAATTGGATTTCAGCTGTTGTTTCAGTGTATGTGCCCCCAGGCTGCGAAGGTAAAAGGACTGCACTGAAATGCTTTGAAATGTTCTCTGGCACCTACGAAATGTGTTTACTATTAAAAAGTGAAACCTGCAAGTCAGAACGCTGCTAAGTGCAGTTTAAAAGCAAAATTGCACCCCTGCAGCATAGCTCAGGGTGCTGAAGCATCTGGTTTATCCAGATGGTCTCAACCCAGAAACATTCCTGTGACTCGAGTGGAGAAGTCTTGTCTGCAGTCTTCTGCCAGGGTAACACGGACATGTCTGCCTTGTGCTCCGGGATGTAGAGCGGGAACCCTCGAACAATGCCCGGTTTAAGTTGAAGAGCCCATGTGGCCTGGAGTAGGCTAAGAAACACAGGAGGGTTTGCATGATACGTTCTTCTAGGTTTGGTACCTCTTGGATGTGCTGGTCCTACCCCTGGACCTAAAGTTGCTCTTTACAAAGCTTGAAATACGTAAAAGCTGCTGCTTTTGCAGAGCATGGGGAGCAGTGGCTCCTTAAAGTAACTGCAAGCCTTTTTCCTTAGTTATGTGTATGTTGTAAAGCTGAAGCTATGTTGGCGTTTTTTTGTTTGTTTTTTTTTTAAATGCTGGTTCTAATTGTCCTAATTCTGATTATCAGTGGCCACATGCTGCAGTCATATGCTCACACCGTGCGTTGCTCAATCTGTTTCAGTGGAGATGTATACTGAGATGAAAAGGACTAGACTTGCACCCCAAGAGCTGTATGTGCATTTCCAAATCTAACTGCATTTAAAACATGGTATCCTAGAAAGATGCTGATTTTGATAACGGGAGGGCTTCTTTCAGAACTTCTCTTCAGGGGTCGCCTTAACATGTTTTGCACAGAAAGACATTTCTAAAATTCTACAGAACAATAAAAACCAAAGGTCCCTAACGTGTGAAAAGCAGGACTTTTTTTCCATAAGGCTTTTGAGCGTAAAACAGAAGTTACTGTGCCTATGTTACACCCGTGGGGAAATCAGAATTTTTACTGCTCTGTTAAAATAACGTTTAGGCTAATTCCAGAGCTGAAGTCACCTATAATCTGCGGGTCACCTATAAGCAGAGGTGACTGAGAGTCACCGTCTTTCCCTCGAGATTTACTTTTTGGCTGAAGATAACAGTCCAACTTTGAAACCTGCACACCTCCCTCTGAACCTTTCAGATCTCTCTGCCCTTTGGAAGGAGCTGAAAGCAAACCTGGCCCTCGCAACTGCCCTGGTTTGCTTTGCGGGAGCTATGCGGAGGGAAATAAATCTGCTCTGCCGACTGAGGCAACTAGTTCTTTGGGTTTATAAATGCTCCAATTGAGTGTTTTGACACGGCAGTCAGATATAGTTAATCTTTCCCTTGACCTCCCGATACCGGAGCGCAGACTGAAACCGCTAGTTAAGCACGTCCGTCTCCTGTTGTACCATTCGCGCTCCAGCGCACCGCCTAATCAAGTGTAATATATCTCTGGGTAAAACACACACAGTGCTTTTCACAGCTATTTAAACAAAAAACAGACCTCGGTGCATTAGTTACATACACAAGCCACACAGAATCGCTGTTCCTGTGGTTAAGAAAGAAGTTGGATGGGCTGGGTTTGCTCTGGGGAGGAGGTGTGGGAAAGGTGTGGGAAACGTTGGTTTTCATCTGCTCGAATATGAAAAAATACCCGCTTGGTGCCATCCCCAAGGATGTGCATCCTGATGGGTGGATGGTTTTGTGCCCAAATATGAAAAATACCCACTTGGTGTCATTCCAAAGGATGTGCAGACTGATGGGTGGATGGTTTTGTGCCCGTAGTCCTGGACTGAGGTTTAGGACAGGTGGGGCTGGCTCTGGGTGCGGGCGGGAGGATCTCTTACAGAGGCTGCACAAATTATCTTGTCTCTGTGTCTGGTAACGATAAGCCTTTCCTACGGCAAAGGGTAGCTCAGGAAACAATCAAATTTGGGCAGGATAGTAAGCTACAAGGATTAGAGGCGTAGTATTTATTTGAATTGCTGGGCTGTTCTGTTTGACAGCCCAGCTGGATCTGTAACACACGCTGTCTGCTGAGGTTTGAGGATGACTCTGGTATCTCAGAGCAATCTGTCTTTGCAAACCTAGTAAGACCCATTTGCTTTTGTTAGACTTATTCATCCCAGCTTTGCTCGGAAGAACCTGGGAATATTCTGACAAGAGGTATATTAAGGGATGCTCTATTTTTAAAAGCGTGTAATGAGGCAACATCAGAAGATGTCTGTGTGTAGTGACCACAAGGTGAGGCAAGGCAAACCGCAGGAGCCCTGAACTTGGGCGGCCGGGTGAGCTGTCAGATGGAGGGAGGGAGGCGACAGGGAGGTCACTGAAGGGAATGGTGTTCTGTCTTGGGCTGGTGCGGAAGGCTTTGATGGGACCCGTGATTTTGGGAGGTGAGGTCTCACTAAGGAGCCAAGGAAACTGGTCCAGGAATGTCCACAGGGCAGTTCGTAAGACAACCAGGAGGAAACAACAACAACAAAAAAAAATCATGCAGGAATTGAAAATAAAATTGCAGAAGAAAAAAAGACCCAACTGTTTCAGCATCGATCCAAATATTGGTTATGTTTGCAAGTAAGACAGTTGTGCCAACAGTGCACAAGGTAGTTAAGTGATTTTTAAAGGCTGAGGAACACTGGACTGGATGACCTCTTGATACCCAATCAAGCTTTATATTTTCCTATGATACTTTGATAGTTTTTCCCCAAAGGATCCCAGATGCTTTCGCCTGTATTTTTTTCTAGCCTCCTGTTTGATCTCCCTAGGATATCAGCAGGGATTCATTGATGTGTCTCTGTTAAAATTTGACAAAGCTTCTGTTTGAGAACTCTGTTTTACAGAACAGCTCATCCTGTTGGATATTGAGAAATTACACAGCTCAGGATAAAATATATCCTAACCCACTAAAAGTCTCGTAGGCTGAAGCGTGAGGTTCCTCCAGGCAGTACAATGTATAAGCCCTATATAAATGTCTGTGTGAAAATAAGATACTTAAGTCTCTTTTGAATCCTTGCTCTCCCAAGCCCATCGCAAAGCCCGTCCGTGACCTCCACGCCTCCCTCCCTTCCCCGCGGAATGGAGCTGAGCTCTCCTTCGGGAGACGGAGGTGAGACCTGCCGAGCTGATGTTTATACAGCTCTTTGAAGGTGAATGTTAGCGTGTACCTGCAGGAGCAGCCTGTCTTGTGTGCGCTTATTAACATTCAGGGCATGCTCAAATAGCAGCTCTGTGGCGGTATGTTAACTGTACTGATAAATCTTGTGTAAAAACAACACTCCACCACACCGTTAAAGCTCCTTCCACCTGGGAACATCAAAGCCCGACACAAGCATGGCTTGATCCTCTCAGCAGCTGGGGTTGCTTCGTGCCATGGCACAGACAGGGCTGTGGGCCCCAGTGTGGGGCGAGGTGCGGAGACACCTCTGATTTTGGCAAGAGAAAGGCAGTTCTTGGGGTCTCTTAACAAGGGGCTCTCTGCACCACAATGGAGACCTGGCCCCAGGTTTTATAAATATAATATACATACGCTGCTGGAAGCTGGCCGGTGCTCCCAGGAAGAGGAGGGCAACCTGCAAATTGCTACAAGCAAATTTGGGCTTTAGCAACTAGAAAAAAAAATGTCATAGCACATTTTTTAAGTCTGCGTCTTCCATGCTATGAAAGGTAATTGGATGCCATTATAAAATCAAATAGCAACGCATATGAAAGCAGTAGTGCCAGCACTGGAACTGGGTGCCTGCCTTGTGCAGAGTGCTACAGGATTGCATCCTCTGCCCTCCTTTAAAGGCTGCAATCCCTTTTAAATGTATTTACCTCCCCTAAAGCTTTGAATCCAAAGCAGCTTCAAAGCAGGAGGTGCCCGTTATTAAACTTTGTTTTTCTTGTGGCTTGCAATAAGTTATTTCTGTTAACAGAGATGGAAAATTTCTTTCAAGGAAAAATCACTGGATCACAGAATAATTTAGGTTGCAAGTGACCTCTGGAGGTCATGGAGTCCAACCTCCTGCTTAAACAACGGCTGACCTCAAAGTTAGATTGGATTGTGATTTAAATGTGATGACATTTATTTATATAGTGATAATCATATAACACTTGAGTGTGTCAGTTTATATTTGGTCTGGCTTTCCTTCAGATTAGTATCTAGATAATAACTTAACCATCACTGCACCAGGACATGTTTTCCCAGCCTGGCACAAGCCAGGACCTGAAGGATGCTGTGTGGGGTGGGAGCAGCCCAGCCTGGGGTGGGTATCAGATCTGGGCATGGCTGTTGGGAGCCAAGGAGGGACCTGGGGTCCTCCACGAGCCCAGTCCCCTGAGTACCTACGTGCCAGGTTCAGCTGTCCACACTGACCTTCACAAAGCGAGATGTACCCTTAGACCTTCACACGGTGACCTTGGCCCAACCCTTGCAGCTCTGCTGCGTCCTCATCCCTGCTGCCCTCCTCTCCCAGCCATCCAGGAGGAGCTGGAGCAAGAACAGAGATAGGAAAGCTTTAGTTCAGCAAATCCATAAATCATTTCATTCAATGATTATTTATGAACTAGATCACAAGCTTATGACAGTAGCTCTTAAGAAAGAGTTCCTGGCTGCCAAGCAGTTGGCATAGTTGTCCTCTGAGAGCATTAAATATGCATTTGACACAGGTGACTGGGGATTTCTTCCATTAACCCATGGTTTCCAGCTTTCAGCCATTACTGCATGTATTATGCACAAACATGTTAATACTTTGTAATTCTGCGCTACAGACTTCGTTAGGAGTGCGTTGCCCTCTTGCTGAGATGTAGCAAAGGTCGTGCCTTGGTTGGATTTACGTTGCCTGTGGTGTCCACTCTCTACCCAACTCTCCTGCCTTGCTGTTTGGAAAGCTTTTTCCTTCAAACTACATTCAGCCCTTGGGGATGGAGACTTCTGTGGTGGCGCAGGATCAGTGCAAGTTGCTGTTCTTGGCTGCCAAGTACAGCAGCAAAACGTGACCCTCCTGCTTGCTTCGCTGCTCCTGCCGTTCCTGGAACCTTTTTCAGGTTGTTTTTGTTGGGCTGATGCCAGACCAGGTGTCCATGTGGTGCAACTACCCTTTTCCCTGTGTCTAGAAAGGATGCACCAGCCCCTGCAGCCCTGCACACTTGCACGTATCTGCTCGGTGAGGACGGAGTAGCAGCGATGCACCAGCCAGGTGTGAACACGAGAGGCGTTAACTTTGAATGGGAAAGAGCTGCAGGGTCCCACTGCAGCTCTCAGGCAAGTTTGGCACTGTGACTTCGTTGTGTCACTCAACAATTAAAGTACATGCAAGTGGTGTTGCAAAGAACAGATTAATTAGATTTGACAATAGCACCAGGAAACAACTTAACTTTAGAGTAATCTGTTTGGGGAGGGAAAATATTATTTCTGTGGTTTGCTTCTTGGCTTTCTCTTTAAAACTAGACATGGATTTCCAGCTCGTGTGTAGGAGCAGACTTACTTCTTGTGTCTAATAATGGTTTTTATAAGTGCGTATTGTAGGTACCACTGCCGTGGAACTTGTTGCTCAGTATGAACTGGGGAAAAGTTGCTGGGTTTCTCTAATATTTGAGAATCCTGTGCAAATTTTTCTCCCTACCCTGGGAAGTTGGATGGATTGGAATAGCAAGGGTGCCTGGGGAGTGCTTTCCTTCCTGCCCACTCCCCTGATGCTTTCCCGCTGCAGAGCTCCATACCTGGTTGCTGGTTTGCACTTTCGCCTCCTGGCTTTGGGGCAGAACTGGACATGACTGAGTGTGATGCAGCGGCTGTTGGTTCCCACAGAAAGTTTGGGAAATTTTAATTGCTCTTCATCTTCAACAGTTATTCTTTTCTAGGGCCATTTTGTACTGAGTGGCTACAGAAATACATTGCCAATTTCCAATACTTCTCGTAAGGTGAGCACATCCCGCCTGCTCTGCTGTATTTTCTCCACCTACAGCTCCCCAGGTCTCCTGTGTTACCTCTCCTACAGCTGTAGACCCCTAAACAGCTTCAGGGTGAAATACATTTAATCATCTTAATTTCCTCCTTTTAACATGGCTTCCCCCTAATATGCAAGCTTTTATACAATGATCTTCATTGTGTAAACCTACTAGCATGGATTACAGCTTCAGTTTCCTTTAACGTTGAATATTAGCATTTATTATTTATATAGTGCAAACAGCGTGTTAAGTTTAGTATAATTATCTTAGTTACTGATCATATAAAAACCTGATTGTTATTTTTGTGGCTTCATAAATCCAGAACTTCTGATGCTCCAGTTATCCACCTTTGAAATGTGGACTCTGCAACTCTTTGGCAGCATTTGTCAATGGTGGGAAACTCAGTTGATGGACTTCTGGGTGACTGTACCTGAGTCACTGTGCCTGTGTGAGTAGACTCAGATGTTGCAGTTGTAGCACTTACATGCATTTCTTGGGGATGAAGGATTAACAAATGATGGATTAGGCAAATTAATCTATGGTTTGTCAGGCGTACATTACACAGGGTTCAATTTAGGTTGATGGATTTATTATTTATTATTTATTATTTGCTCTTGTCTGTCAGTAAATGGCTCTTCCTAACATTATGATGTATGATAGCAGCCCGTGCCTGAGCTGCTGTATATAAAGGTCATCGTTTCTGTAATTAACCCCATTTTTCATGGTCTTTTAATGCCGATACTTTAATTTGTGTTGGTCTGGAATGTGACAAAGAAATGTGTTTCCTTGGGTTAGGTTTTCTTAAGCTGAAGAGCTCCAAAACATAGGACTGTGACCACAGGCTTTTGGGATACAAACACACGCATATTCTCCAGCAGATTGCCTGTAGCGGAGTTTTTCTGACCCAGGAATAGTTTCGGGGACAGACAGAGGACTTAGAGGTGTCTGCAATGCCAGTTTTAGAGAGACATGAGGAGTGGGGCTTCAGAGTGATAAAACAGGATTAAACTTCCAGTGAGAGGTGAAGGTCTGGACCATACCCGCTCTTGAACTCTTTTCTCTTTTGGGCCTGTGTTGAACCATTGCAAACAGGTCTTTGCAACGGAGAAATATCCAAGTCTTACAAGGACTTGTAAGTCTTGCAGGATTGTCCTGAGGATATCCAACAGCTATTTTTCAGTGTGTTTTCTAAAGCATTGGGATCTTATTTCCCACCCTCTGGGCTATCTGGCTCCCTCTTGCAGCCCACTCGTTCCTGCCGAGCTGGGTTTTTGGGATGTGTTTGGGGACGGGGGTTTCTCCATGGGGGAACCTCCTTGAGTCTTGCCCAAGGCTTTGGAGACTGCTGCTCCCGTCTTGCTGCCAGCCTTACACGAACAGGCCCTTGGAGGTAAGATGATTCAGTTACCCCCATGCCTGGCTACTGCTGTCCCCATTCCCAAATGGAATCATCATAGAATCATAGAATTGTTGAGGTTGGAAGAGACCTTTAAGATCATCGAGTCCAACCATTAACCTAACCTGACAAAAACCACTTCTAAACCATATCCCCAAGTACCACGCCTACCATTTTTTTAAACACCTCCAGGGATGGTGAATCCACCACCTCCCTGGGCAGCCTATTCCAATGTTGGTTAACACTTTAGTGAAATTTTTTTTCCTAATATCCAATCTAAACCTCGCTTGGCTTAACTTGAACCTGTTTCCTCTCATCCTATCACTTGTCACTAGGGAGAAGAGGTCAGTCCCCATCTCTCTACAACCTCCTTTCAGGTAGTTGCAGAGAGTGATAAGGTCTCCCCTCAGCCTCCTCTTCTCCAGGCTAAACAGCCCCAGTTTCCTCAGTCGTTCCTCATAAGACTTGTCCCCCAGACCCCTCACCAGCTTCGTTGCCCTTCTCTGGACACGCTCCAGCACCTCAATGTCTTTCTTGTAGTGAGGGGCCCAGAACTGAACACAGTACTCGAGGTGGGGTCTCACCAGTGCCGAGTACAGGGGGATGATCACTTCCCGAGTCCTGCTCACCACACTATTCCTCATACAGGCCAGGATGCCGTTGGCCTTCTTGGCCACCTGAGCACACTGCCGGCTCATATTCAGCCGGCTGTCAACCAACACACCCAGGTCCTTCTCCGCCGGGCAGCTTTTGAGCCACTCCACCGCAAGCCTGTGCCAGTAAGCAGGAAAATGCTCTTTTTCCCCCCTCCCTCCTGGTGCAGGAATTGGGGTCAGCCTTTCCTGTAGATCTGAGGCTGTATCGCTGCTAGTGTGCAGCACCCTCTCCCCATCTGCTTGCGAGGGCAGGGGAACGGCAGGGTCCCGCCTGCCTGCCTGGTCCTGCGCAGGCAGCAGCAGGTTTCGCTCTAATTTTCCCCGTCTTTGTGGCTTAAATCAGAACCTTAAGGCTGGCAGAGTGCCCCGCTTAACGATACCATGGGCTAATCATTTACAGCAGAATGCAAAAGCAAAGAAGTGTGTTTTTAATCTTTACAAATGTATCTAGATAAGCCAGAAGACAGACTTATCTTTTGTATTACAAGAAAAGGGGGGAAAAAATCCACACCAAGGAACATTGCTGTACCGTCCTTGGCCTTTTCTTCAGCCTTTGTCTTTCTCTTTGTATCTTGCGCGGTTGAATTAATGGGGTATGAACTCTGAATACTTAAGTGATCTATTCATTTTAATTAGCTTCCTAATAGCTTCTGGACAGTGATCGAACGTAACGTCGGGGACTGTACTGTTTACTTCCCAAAGCGCAGGGCACTGGTGAGATGCCCGCTGGCGCATGCGTTCCTGCCCTGCCTTAGCTGCTGAGTGGTGTCCAAGACCAGGAGTTTTGGCCAGGTTACTCTGATGGAGATTGTGAATGTGAGGGGGTGGAAGAACGTGACTGTGAGTGCCACCTCCTCTTGGGAGGCTCCGTTTCCCCAGTGCTGAGCATGGGTGGGATATCTGGTCTACCTGGGGCTGAGCAACCCTGGTGTAAGCTCAGTGCTTGCTGGTGGGATGATCGTGATGCAGGAATCGCCCGTGAGCTGCTCCGTCTTGTGCATGCTGAGGGCTGCTAGTGCTCCTTGCCGCCCTGCCAGCGAGCCAGCTAAGAACCACATCGTTCTGCAGCCTCCGAGCTGCCGACCAGAGATGCGTTACCAGCAGATGGGCCTGTCTGGATTCTGGCAGCATCCTCAGCAGGAAGCATACGGCAGGAGGCTGGGGACACGGAGGTGAGGAAATCAGTAACACTCCTAGCTTTTTGCTGTGCGTGCATGAAGCTATGAATGGGAGAGAAGTCGGGGAGCTCTTGAGCAGCCAAGACTGGGGGCAGAGAAATTCGCACTGCTCCAGTTTACCGAAGCTGTGAAAGATGTGATAGATGAATCACTTTTGCAGCAACCTTCTCCGCCACCAGATTCCCTGAGATGTTAAGCTTCACTGTACGCAGCATGTACTTGAGGAAAAGATAGAAGGGATGTTCTCTGAATCAGGAGAGGGTCTGACGCACAAAGACGTTTTCAGGGGAATAATTTACATATGCATTCCCTTTCTAAAAATATCACTCACAGTATTGCCTCTATTTTTGCATGAAAGTCTTTCCAGGCTAGTAGGTGGATAGAACCGGGAATCTGCATACAGACAGATCCAAACACGAAAGGTCCATCAGGGCCACAGCATGGGATGCCTTGGGTTTTGCTCAGGAGGCAGAACTTGGCGATGGAGTACTGTGTCCAGCTTTGGAGTCCTCAGCCCAAGAAGGACATGGACCTGTTGGAGAGGGTCCAGAGGAGGCCACAAAGATGATCAGAGGGCTGGAGCACCTCTGCTATGAAGACAGGCAGAGAGAGTTGGGGTTGTGCAGCCCAGAGAAGAGAAGGCTCTGGGGAGATCTTAGAGAGGCCTTCCCATATCTGAAGGGGGTCTATAAGAAAGCTGGAGAGGGACTTTTTTACAAGGGCATGTAGCGACAGGACAAGGGGTTAATGGCTTCAAACTGGAAGAAGGTAGATTTAGAATAGATATTAGGAATAAGTTCTTTACCCTGAGGGTGGTGAGGCACTGGCCCAGGTTGCCCAGAAGCTGTGGCTGCCCCATCCCTGGAGGTGTTCAAGGCCAGGCTGGACAGAGCTTTGAACAACCTGGGCTGGTGGGAGGTGTCCCTGCCCATGGCAGGGGGGTTGGAACTACATGATCTTTAAGGTCCCTTCCAACCTAAACCAGTCTATGATTCTATGGCTAAGCTCCAGGTTGGGGGAAAAAGGATATATTCAGCCTGTCAATGCCCCACATTGATGTCATCCACACAAGTTCTCATGAGTGTGGCCTGATGGAGAAGTTGGTGTTTGCACATTCCCTTCTGGAGCAGGCAGTGTGGCCAAGCAGAGGGCAGTGAGCCCCTCCGGGATGAGCAGAGAAATATGTAGGAATGTTTCATTTCCTTGGGTGATGCCGAAGACAGCTGGTGAGAATGTGTAACATACCATGGTGATTTCCCTGGAGGCTGGTGGGTAGACGTGGACAGCTGAAGGGCCTTTCCCACTGCAGCTGCCCATGCAACACTGTCCCCATGTCTGCTCATGCTGGAGCCCTGTGCCCCCCACCCCATGCTGAGGGAGAGGAGGGATGTCAAGCATTGAGAGTGGAACTGAGTTTTCAGATGCTTTTGGCATTGTCCTGTTCAGCTTTTGCAAAGTCAAAGGTGATTTCCCTTTGACAGCAGCAGGAACACACCTAGGTCTGCACTGAGCCCAGCCCAGTTTATAAGCGTTGGAGTTTCATCTCAGTGGGGGAAGAATGATGTGGAGTCGGAGCATACCCTGTCACTTCTTCATTTGAAGTGGTCCTTTCTTGTGCCTTTTTCGTGTGTCTGCGGGCTCCAACCGAAGCATGTTCCTGAAGTCTAAAGGGACAGGACTGTCCTTAGCGTCCATCCTGGGGACCAGACGGGACTGCAGGATAAGATCACCCTCCTCCCGAGATGCTTAAGGCAGAACCTGTGTCTTGGCTTCATAATAAATTAAGTAGCTCAATAGAAACACACATTTATCTCGAACTTCTGTCATGTAACATCCTACAGAAACAAAGCAGGAGGAGTGCTTTGATGTAACTCCAACAGTTTTCTCCATCCCCAGGTCTCCCATCTGGGATTTACCTTAACCTTTGCCTTGGGCCTGTGAGGGACTGGTGAGAAAAGAAACAGGGGGAGAAAAAAAGGTACAATCTGGCCATTCATAGATGTAAGCTGGAAATAAACCAGGCATTGCTACCACTGGAGGGGTGAGGTTATGAAACAGCTGTGCAGCAATGGTGTGTCTGAGTGTACATGTGGAGCCTGTGCGGTTTTATGATGGAGGCTGATAAATTTATGGGGGGGATTACACGGCCAGGACTTCATGTTAGCAGGGACTGGCCTCTGCAGACACACTGCTGGGAATTTTGCAAAGCGAGAGCTATGCTGATATACAAACTGCCTTTGTGGTAAAGATGTGTCCAAGCATGGTTTTTGCTCAGGGTTGCAATGACTGAGCTGAAGTAGAGCAGACGCTCTCCAGCGGTATCGTGGCATCCTCCTCAAAATGGACACGTAGGGCTCTGACTAACCCGGAGAGGAGAAAACATGCAGGGCTGCAGCTGAAACACCGGGGAAAATTGGTGAAGTTTTTTTTTTTCTTCTCTTTTCTCTGTGGGTTTTGTTAGTACGCTCAGGAAGTCCCATTAACGCCCACTCACTCCAGTAACACACATCATTTTGCACCTTATTGTGTCTTCTATGAAAAGCTGGTACTGAGGAAGCAGTCTTGTGCTTCTTTGAAATCATCTGTCAGAAAAAAACATCACCCCGAACAAACAAACAAGCGCACAATCCCCGAACACGCCGGAGATTGATTTGTAGCACTTTTCTCCCCCACCTTGTCTGTTCAGAAATGTTTTGGCAAGCCATGAAAAATCTGAGCCCTTTGCTGTCAAATGCAATCTATTTCTGAGGGAGCTGCGTTAAGGGCTCCAGGTGGGTGTTTGGGCACTGCCGAGGAGCTGAACAATTCCCATCGAAGGGATGCTCGTCCAGAAGAGCAAACACAGCCGGGAAGTATTTTGCAGCCCGTGAGCGAGTACAGGAGAAGAGCGGTGAGAACGGACCACGCAGGCTGCAGAGAGAGCTGGGGGAAAAGAGATGCCACACCAAATGCAATACAAATGGGAGACAACCTGCCTACTCATTCATATCTAGTATTTTTCTAAGTGTTGCTGTTTTTCTGCATCCCGTTAAGCTTTTTGATTTGTTTCCATCTGTTCGGTATAGATCACTTCTGCAGTTTACTTAAAACACAAATACCCTTTATGAATCTCTACAGATGGTTTTCAAAGACTTATAGAAAGACAAAGATAAGATCAAGAAAATCTTGAGTGTTCGCCTCGGGGGAAAAAATGGGACAGTCGCTTTGCCTTGCAGCTGCAAGCCACGTCAAATCAGACACTTTGATATGTTTCATTTTCTGTCTGAAGTCTACATCTGAAAGGCAGGCTGGCTTATTTCAGTCAATGTGCAATTTTTGTTAGTTGGGGCTCTTTCTCAGCTTCTAAAAAAGATGCTCATTTGCATCCTAGAACAAAGACAGCACTTTTTCCCCCCATATATTCAGCCTGTCTTTGCCAAAAACTAATCATGCAGCAAAGTGTGTGTGTTTGTGTGTGTAGGGGGGGCTTGGTTTTTTTGAGTGGTTCCCTCCTGCCGCATGTGCCTGAGCTGCAGCGGGGACGGGTGCTCGTCCTCTCCGTGGTGGCCTTGGTTGAGGTCTGGTTGCGTTTGCGCTGATGCCAGAGTCTGGGGGGGTCAAGCAGGACCCCCAGCTCAGCAGAGCCCAGCTGGCAGGTGGTGTTCGGCATCCCCTTGCAGCCACGGGCTGAGCGCACGGGGCCGGTGGCTATCCCCATGCCAGGGCCCTCCCGCCCGACCCTGCCAGATGGGATTTAAACCCCCAGGAGCAGTGAGCAACGCAAAGCCTAGACGAAGACAGGAGAGCAGAGCGGCTGGAGGACCATGCTCTGCTCGGCCAGTTTCATCTGCGCTTTGCGTTAGCTTCTCCCTCAGGCCAAGACTGTGGCTGGCGTAAACTAGATTAACTCTGCTGGCCTCTGCGGGAGATGCTAAACCCTCTCTCTTTGTAATGCACTGCTTGTGTACTTAAAAAAAACCCCAGTCGTTCCCAGAGAAACCACATGAAGCGGGGTAACTGCTAAATTTCTGCTGCTCATCATCGGCTTTAGACTCCTTGCTTGGGAGCGAGGGGGGACTCACCCTTCTTGTCTTTTCTTGTTAGCGCTGTTGGGCCTGTCCCAAAGCCGTTGAAATCAACGGGACTCTCCCCCTGGGCTTTAATGGACACTGATGTGGGCACTTGAAGGTTCGCCTCAGGCAGAATAAAAATTTTTGCAGAAATTTAAGTATTTTCTTTGCAGATAGGGAACCATCAAAAAAAAAGAACATGTCCACCTTAAATGTACAGCATTACTAAGAGCTGAAAGGAAAAAAACAAACCACCGACTTGTAGGAGTCATGCACGTTAGCACTGGACTTTATGTGCAAAGACAAGGTGTGTATTGTTTGCCCAATTAAAAAGATAAAACTTGTAGACCACAGTCAGCGAAATGAGCTGTGAAATGAGTGATGACTCGCTGAACAGGCAGGTGCACGCACAAAAGCATATGCAAACTGTTCTACTTATCTAAAGACAGGTTTATTGCCTGGTCATCAATTTACACTGAGGTTGCTTCGGAAATCCGTGGCTTGCCTTTGTGCTGCGCTCTCAGATAAGCTGTAGAAGGGAGTAGCATCCCCCGTGCTTTTCTTGCCTTTTGGAGAGCGGGAACAGTTATCGAGGGTGGAAAGGAGGTAAGAGATGAGTGGAAAGGCTCAGGGGGGAGCTGGCTGGGGGCACCATCGTGGTACAAGTCGCAGTGCCAGCTCTAGGTCCGGTCCGGTGGTGCTTGTGCTGCTGAGCAGCTTCCTCCCTGGAGCGTGTCCTCTGCTGGGAGAAATGCATCCAGCCCTGAAATGAGGGGACGTGAAACAAATGCCTTGTATCGGCCTCAGTCCCAGGCATAAGGGACTCAATTTGGGAGGCACAGGCGAGCAGTTCAGCAGGTTTGCCTGGACCCCAGCAGAGAGATTTTAAGAGTACAAAGTGTGTAAAAAAAAAAAAAAAAAAAAAATTTAAAGATTCCTTCCTATATGGAACCAACCTGCTTCCTGTAAAAATGAGTGCTTGTAACAAATAACTAGGTAGATGAAGTTTGCAAACATGGTACTGAACTTGGATTTGGGGCCATCTGTGGTCACCTCAAGCTTTGTCAGTGTTTCTTCGCGGGGTGCTGCTCACCCCAGAGTTTTTTGTTTGGGGCTGTGAGCCCCCAGGAGAGGAGGCATTCCCTGCCTGTGCTGTGCAAGCGAGAGGTGGCATGAGCTAAAATATTAAATTTAAACCTTGGTAAGATAGAAATACCAGCAAGTTCTATAAATACAGGCACATACGCGATGTTACTCGGTGCGATGATGTTAAAAATCGTTTTGCAGGGAAGTCAGAAGATGAGAATGTCGCTCGCAATGTTGCACGTTGAATTTGCAAATGAAGCGCGCTTCCTCTTTCCAGCTTTCTTTGTAAGTCACAGAGTGTATGCTTCCCGCAAGAGTTTTACAACCATATAAACTAAGCCTTTTCTGATACACATGTGTGGCTTAGGGATTTAGGATTTGCCTCAAACAGATAATTTGCATTAGAAGTCTGTGTTTCTTGAGATTAATGAGTCTCATAGGCTTGGCCGTGGGACCTAAACAGAAGGCAAGTTTGGGTTCGTTACTGAACATTTACACGTGAAAACGATAACCATATTAGATTATTTGTATCCAGGTAGTGAGACTGCAAACCAAATAACTGTTGGAAAATTTCAAACTGCTCAAATTGAGCATGTAATCCATGATGAATAACTTCATCTGATAAAACTTCTAAAAAAATAACGATGACTTGTTCGTTAGCTGCTGAATTCGCTGCTCCTGATCTTGAGTAATAGAGACACATGCTTTTTAACCACGAGGTTCAGGAAATCCGAAGTTCATAAAGCAAACACATGTGGTGGCTATGCTTGCGATGGATTTCACACTCCAGCCTGGCTCGCTGACATTTGTCTCCAAAGAACATTAATTTCGAAAGCCAGGGTGAGAGCATGGCTGAGACAAATTGGTTATCAAATTAGACTGATTACAGATTTTTTCTTTTTTGCAACATCCATTCTGTGAAATTTCCTTTTCTCAGTCTTCAGAGAGTTTCATACCAACGCTTCAGATCTAAGCCCTGTCAAAGCTCTGCATTTTTTCAGGTTCTGGTCCATCTCAGTTTAAAGGGACTGTGGTTACCTCCTGGAGACCCTCACCTAACGCAAGGCAGCGAGAGCTGCTGGAAGCAATAGCGCTTCTGAAAGAGGGAAAAGAAAAAGGCTGTAAAGGAAGAGGGATAATCAGCTGAGTTGAGATTTCAGGGTTTTGTCCTTTGGCTTGCTGAACAAAGTTTTATCCTGGGACAAAGAGAGAGAAAGGACTTCTGGGCACTGCCTGGAATGCTTTTTAACTGGTGCGGATCAAACAGGAGTTTTTTAAGTAGATGAGCGTGTGCATGTGTGCCTGTGTGCATAATGCAGGGGAGGTCTCTAGAGGCTGATATCATAGAAACGAGGGGAAATACAAGATACTCATTACCAAGTTAATACAAATATTTACTTATTGTATTATATATGCTGTACAATGGAAAAGAGAAAGCGTTGTCATTGCCCTGTAAAGGACCTTGTAATGTTTGCCTACCTGCCCCTTCTGGTGCTCAGCCGGAGTTGCCACACACTCATCCCTGTGAGCAGGGGAACAGCCCCCCAAGTCCCCAGAAACGCCCTGCCTGGGCACACGGATGCAGGAGAACTCAGTAAGGCCTCAGTTAACCAGAATCTATGGAAATATATCCCATGGCATACCAAGCATGCGCAAGGTCTATCGTGCTGTCTTTACCTGTCACTCCAGACAAAAATGACAATTTTATGAAGTTCCCAAGGTAATGACTGTCCCCGGGGTAAAGCACTTGGACTGTGAGGACTCACTCCTTGTTTCTAACATGTCTCTGGCGCTGCTTATAGTCGTTTTCGGAGAATAGAGGAGAGGATGGAAAAGAGAGAAGACGAGGGTGACTGTGTGGTACAGCTGTGTGGCTTCCAAAACCTGCAACTGCTCAGTCTGGGAACTGTCATTGGTGTAACACATGCTCATAGGTACATTAATAGCACTGACCTTGTACTTTCAGTGCTTCTATTAACTAATTATTTTTTATATATATATATATTATTTTATCCAAAGTCAAACGTGTCTCTGATTCCAATAGGTGAAAATAGCCATTAAAATTAAGAAAATTGAAGCCCCGGCTTTGTTCTTGACTTTGCATGTACTTGCCTATAGCCATATACTGTACTAGATTCTTTGAAAAAGTTACGTGCCATTGCTCTTGCTCGTTCCTAGCCACCGCAGGTTTTTGATGAAGCTAAGTTATGACCGCAGCTGCAAAATACCGTATGGTATTCATAATGTGGGGATGTGGTTCTCATAATGAATTCAATTAAACCATGTGTTAGAATGCATGGTGTGCAGCACCGTATCCCCCACCGGTCGCAGTGTTTCCAGCAGCTGTGTGCCGTTGACTCCATGCCCTTCACCTTGGAGGGCCGCTTCACCTTGACTTTGGTTGTCTCCATCTGGTACCTACTGTTGGTTCACTGCAGTTAAGGTGTTGCAGACTGAGTGGTAAAAGATGCTATCTGGTACCAGTGCAGACCATGGGGAGGCTGAGCAGAGCATGGATCCAGACCTGCCTGGAGGATGGAGATGACCTTGTGTGATGGGGAGGATGTTTATGTTCTCAGCAATGACAAAAGAAGGGAGGGACAGGAAGGATTTGGGAGCAGTCAGAAGTTTTGGCTGCAGTAAGAGTTAACTGATGGCAAGACATTCACAAGGGGAGACAACTTGTGAGATGAGATTTTTATTTTTGCCTTTCTGGTCCTGACCTTTGCTATAGGGAATTGAGCAGTGCAGTCATCAGTTCATCCCTCCACATGCAAGAACACAGTTTTCAAAATCTATCCTTAGCTTTTAGGACCTCTGGGGAGCCCTCACAGCAGTGTTTGAAACAAATCCCTCATGCATAAAGTAATCATTTTTTTCCACTCACCTTTTAGAAAAACCCTGTCAGCTCCCTGCTGAGTTGGGATGCTCTGTCGAGGGGCTGTGCTCCAGGAGGGAGTGTGAGCACAAGGATAACACAACTGTGCTGTGATCACCCTCTCCTCCTTTATGGATGTATGAAGGCACTTGTTCACCTGGTAAAGAGGGACTACCAGGCTGTGGGGGAAAAAAAGAAATAAAATTGAGTCCCACTGCTGTAGAGAAATCAGAACAGAGATTTTTGCTTTGATGAATAAGAAACTCGCCAACTAAAAATGGTTCTTGAGATACACATTCACTGCCTCTCCAAAAGGGGGAATGCGTGGCATGTGTATTTATTTTTAAGAAACCAATAAAGTACCTTGAAAGAAATGTTTTAAAATCTTCCAACAATCCACCAGCTGTTTGCAATTTTGCTGAACTACTAGAAGTAAAATGCTGGTTGCATAGTATGCTGCTGTAAGGAATTAGCTCCTTCAAATGTCCTTCTGAGTCTTGATGTTGGCTTATTCAACAGCCATCTTTGGCTGAGAAATCTTTAACTTGAAAGATCATTTCCCGTCTGTTAATAAACACCCGAATAACCTTTCACAGTTTAAGTAGTCTCCTCTCCCACAGATGAGCTCAGGCACTATTCCCTCTGCTCAGATTTTCCTAGAATTTCGGCTCTAACCTAAGTTCCTGGGTGATTTGTTGCAGGTTGCTTGATATCTGTCTTGGAAATGTTTTGGTGAGATGCAGCTGGATGAAAGATTGCCATTTTCAAAGAATTAACTTCAGATGACCCACTGGAAGAGCTCATACTCCCCATTTCATTATTTTTGCCTCCAGCACTTTGTTTTATTGCAAGCCCTCAAAAAAATTCTCGTCCCTAGGAAACACCTCCATCAGGTTAGACAGCAATGAGCCCCATCCCAGCAGTAGAAAACAAGGCTGTGCTTGCTTGCACAGGTGGAGCGGAGCCAACCTGGTCCCGGGAGCCCTCGCCCTGCTCCGGCAGGCCCTGGCATGCGCAGCGGTGCCCATCCTACGTGGGGAGCCTGCCAGAGCCTGGCTGGGCGCCGCAGGTGAAGGCAGTGGGGTTTAACTCGGGGTGAGCTCCTCCATCGCAGGCAGACAGGCACTGCGGGAGCTGGGCAGGGCCCTAGGGCCGGGGTGACCCCACTCCGGCAGTTTTTCCAGTCGATGATGTAACGGCACTCCGGTTGCATAAGACGCGCTATTAGGAAGGCTTGGTCTCCCGCACTGTGCTATGAAACAAGAGCAGAGCTGTTTTTTTTTCAAAAGTTTTTTTTAGGTGGTTGGACTTGCCAAAGCCTCTTTGTTACAAATCAAAGTCTTTTGGGGAAGATCGTGCCGTGGGCAGTGATGCTGTTTGCGGAGACCCTTCTCTTTGCTGGGTCGCTTCACCAGCCTGCAGACTGGAGGACTTCTGTCCGATGTGATGGTGTTTTAGCAATATTCATCCAGTTAAAAACCTTTGCTGACTTGAGGAGCACTGCTGTGAGCTGGAGCTGCTGCTTGTAAGGGGATATCGAAGCATTTGGTCATTGAGGATCATGGGGAGGTTTGTCACAGGGTGTGGTGGGTTAGGAGGACTCAGCAGACAATGGTGAGTGTGGGGTTGAGCTATCCATGGGGTCAGTTGTGCTGCCAGGCACACAACTGGGTTGTCTCAACCAGCAACAATGCAAGCAACAGTGTGTAGGGAATGGTATGGAGGAGAAGAGATGGGTCTGGTGTTTGGCATGGCCATTGCTGAAGAGCAATTCCCAGGAGAGGGCAGGCACTTGCGGGTGCACCAGCAGTGGTAGAGATCTGAAGCTGGATGAGAAGCAAGGCAGAAGCATATATTGTCCAGCACAACACATGTACAAGGCCCTGTGGAGGACCTTTCCATCTGCCACGCAGCTGGAAAGCACGGTGCTTGGAGATGGTTCGCTTGCCAAGAAGCGAGTGGGGTGTAGGAATATTCACACAACCCAGATTTTGATAAAGGTATTTTGATAGAAATGCACAGGCAAACTGAAAAAAGTCTGTGCCGAATGTTATGTTTGCTTGGCGCCTTTTAACTGCTGCTAACCAGTGCTCTGTCAAACCCCACCTGGTGCCATGGATGAGGGCTGGGGTGGATCTGGGTCTTGTACCGGTCCTGTTGCTGGCCCTGGGGTGACCCTGGGTAAATTGCTCTTGGTTTTTGAGGTGTTAGGCTTCTGCTGCAACCCTGGTTCTGCACACACACTTCAGGGTTTCTATCCTAAATCTTTTCATGTGAATAAGCAAGACGAAAATAGTTTAACATGAGCATTTCTCAATTCAACAAATGCATTTCTTTCCCCCAGTCTGAATCATAGAGGAAAAAAATTGTCAGAGCTTCAGCTACGAAGGATGTAAAGCTGGTATTATACCTCGTAAAACAAGTGGTACAAACTAGAGCCATGTGTAATGCTGAGTGGGCAACTCCGCAGCTAAAGTGCAATAGATTATCTTGAGCTCCAGCGTTGAGGACCATCAGTCATGTGGTTTCCAAGAAACTGAAGATTTAAACTGAGAAACGGTTTGCAGAGAAAAACTCTCTGACTACATCAGGAAAAAAAGTGGATTTAAACTGAGATCCATTAACTAACACAGCCTGGGCAACACAGTTCTACAATACACATTTTTCTTTTCCTAAGTGTCCTGGTTTGAGGTAAACAAATCTGTGTGCTTTATCTAAATTCCTGTCTTGCCTCCAAAGTTAATTTCTTTGCAGCATAATGAATGAGAAACAAGTTAAAACCAGGTTGTAAGTGGTTGTCTTACAGGATTCCCAAGGGTCTAGGGCCATTTAGCTAGCTACCATCTCTGCTTTCTGCTTGCAGAGGGAGGCTGTTCAGTACAGCAGAGCAGAAGAAAGGCTTTTTACCTAACAATTAAATAGCGTGACAAGACGTGGCACAAAGAAAAAGGCAGCAGAAGAAAGGAGTTTCCTTTGTTGCTTGTTTATTCTTGAAACACGCTCTGTGCACCTGACACGTTTCCTGGCTTCATTCTGGATCCAATGCAAGAAATTGGCACAGTCTTACTACTGTGGTTAATTTTAAATGCAACAAGATCACGCTATGGTACTTGACACATCTCTAAGAGCAACATCATGACACTGTTGACACCGAATGTTCACTAATGGCATCCGCTGCCAAACTCAAATGTAAAATGAGTGGGATAACAACAGCAGCATTTAAAAAACTTCATTCAAGGGAGCATTTAAAATTTTATCAGGTCTAACTGGCATGGTAGATTTGCAAATGTGGAGAAGATCCAGTTTCCGTTGCTTACTCGCAAGCTTCAGTGTGCAAGCCAAGTACAGCTCCATCCCCTGAGGCAGGGAAACCCAGAGGTACAGCATCCCCGCGCACATGCAAACATGGAAACATCTGTCCTGGCGGTATTGTGGTGCCTCGCTGGACTAATTCAAGGACCTAGCTCCTTTTTTTTTTTTCCCTCTAAGCTAAAGCTTAGTTATTTGGTTACTAATGGTCTTAAAACAGTTGTACAGATATTTTAGAATATATCACTTTAGCTTTTCAGTCAATAAAGTAAAATATAATAACATAAAAAGGAAATCAAAGTTCTATAAATAATTATGGCCAAATTAATCATTAGCTAATGATCTGTTTCTGAGGATGTAAGCAGAAACGAATTGCTCTTTTCTGTGCTATTGCTGTGAACATTTCGCAGTGTGGATGCAGTTATATTGGTTTAAATCTTCTCCACAAATACAGCTGTAGTGTAAACATTTTATACAAACATAACTTCATTCACACTTTTGCTAACACAAGCTACTTTCCTAAAAAGCACTCCTATTTAAATATTTATACAAAAAATTGGTAGGTTTTAAAACACATACTTAGCTCTGACACTGTAAGTCACTCATTTAAAGCAGCAGGACTAAGTATGAGCAGGGCTCCTGCTTTTGGAGATGGTGAGAGAAGAATCATAGGAAAAGGGTTTTTTTTCTTGTACTGATGTTTCAAATCCTGCTCCCTCCCAAAATGGAACCATGGTAGAACCGATCGACGTGTTTTCAGTCCTGATGGGTTTCCAATATCTGTATATCAATGGCATTTGAAATTTAAACATTGTAAATGTTTAAATTTTTATTTGGGGCAAGGTTAGGGGTTTAAAGTTTTTTAAGTGCTTCTACTCACAGAAATTGGGTTTGCAGGACTTCAGGTACTCATGTGGGGCCAAAGGATAACAAGGGAGAAAGAAAACCTTTTATTTGCTTTGCACAACCTGCAGTGGAAATCCAGAGTGGGGCTTTGCTGTACAACCTCAGTTCGGTGATGATGATAATAAGTTCCTCCAGTTGTTAAGTACAGCTAATAAAGTTGAAAAACACCTTTTGAAAAATGATTAGGTAGATAATAAAGTATGTCAACTTGAAAATATGCATTCTTCATGTGATGACTGGAGATAGTTTATCACTTTATGAGTGACACTTCCATTTATAAATATTTATTCTCTCCAGTGGTACTGATAAATCTTTTGAGCCTATAAGCCCATTGATACATACACAGTAATATCATTTGTCTTTCCAATGCATTTTATTTATTATTGACTAATTGCCTGCCAGATTGTAAATATGATAGGGGTGGCATTGTGCTTTGATTAACTGTATGTTAAAGTACCCAGAGGAATTTAGATCTAGCTCTGAGCAAAGACATCCAAGGCAATAAATTGTATATTTTGAAATCAGCTATGCAGTATGGAGCTGCAGCGCTAGTTAAACAAGCTGAGTGGAGGCATTTTCCAGAGCCGTTTATTTTGATTAATGGGTTCCCAAAAGCCTCTTGCTGCTGTTTACAATGGATTTGCTGTAATATTTACAATAAACTGGGGTTAGTCAAGAGAGTTTTAATGTACTTCAGCAGGTTACTTGCACTTCACAAACCCAGGGCAATAGTATGGTGCAAAGTAAAACCGGTAAATGTTTTGTCCTTCTCTTTTTAGCACACGTGGTTTTTCTTCTTCCCTCTCCCCCTCCAGCTCCTCTCTCAGACATTTTCTTAACCAAATGTTTAGAACTGGCTTAACACATCTTGAACCATCTATGTGGTGACTGGAGATAATTTATCACATTAGAGCTGACACGCCATTTATAAATATTTATTCTCGGCGGTGGCACTGATAAATGGGCTGAGCAATGGGCCGCTGGCGGAGGCTTGTGGCAACGCTGCCCTTCGCCTCGTCCTCCCCGAGCGAGCGGGTCCGGCACCGGCGCTCTCCTGGGCAGGCTGGGGATGCAATTAGGGCGGCAGCATCTCTTGATCAACTCCATCAAAGTACTTTGAATTAGGATACGCAAGACCTTGTTAACCAGCTTTCTCAAACATCCCAGGCAATGAAATTCAAGGTTTTCCACAGCACAAAAGCTGTAGCAGTGGGAGGTTTTCGAGCCGGGCGGCTCTTGACACCCACTACGAACTCACGCGCTTGCTCACGTCTTTGTTTTCATATCTTGAAACCAGAAAGGCCAAATGTTATTGTCCTGCCCAAATAAAAATCCCTCTGTGTGAGCTGCTCACCTGAAATATGGCAGAAGTTGGGCCACGCATTCATTGACGGCCGCGCCGTGCCCTGCGCTGCCGCGAGACGCCGGCTACCGGCGCCGGCACTACCGGCCCCGCTGCCCGCTCCCTCTTTTCTCAACATTGAACTAGTTTGTCAGGCTGTATTTATGCACCATGTAATTTGACAGAAATTCTATTGTAATTAGCACCCGCTAATCACTGTCAGTAATGTTAGTTAGCTAATTGTACCTTGGGCATTAAAAAACAAAGCAAGCCCAAACCCAGTACATAATTTTGTCGAAATAGATGAAATAGCAAAATGTGTGTGTTTTCTGGAGGGATGTGGCCAGGGAGATGGCATCGTGTGCTGTTGTGTCCTTGTGAGTCCTGCTTCAGGGACCTTCTGGACCTCTTCCAGAGGTCTGGTAACCTGCACTTGTGGGGTGGTTTGGGGATGGTGCTCCGTAAGCAGGCAGGAGGAGGGTGAACTTTGCAGGACTGCTGCAAGAAATCCTCAGGATCAGAGAGCTCCAGAGGCAAAAATGAAAGCAGGAGCCAGGGATAGATATTGTCCTGATGGACGGGCCAAGTCAAGGAAGGGTGTGGCGTTTCCATCTAGAAGAAATGATCTTATTCAGATTTTTTTTTTTTTGCCTATACATTTTCCACTTAAAGAAAAAGGGAGTGCCACCACCCAGAGCTGTGGCAGCAGCTTTTCCTCCATGGACGCAGTATAATCTAGCTCGCTTTGATTTCCATTATGCTTTCCAGTGGATCTGAGATGTAATTAATTAATTGATTTTTGCTGCCAGTCCCCTAATTAACACTAAATAAAAATTCATGCCAGGGTTAATAGCTTTAAAGGTTGGAGGCAGGAGCTTTTGCTGCTCAGGTCCATTGTCCGTTCTGCAGCGCATTTGGGTTATATTCCCTGTCATGCTTTTAATTCCTAATCAATTGAAAGTTAATTTCACTCTTAACCGAAAGGGAGCCTGAAACGGGTTACTGTTACGCAACTGGGTTCGTTTTATGGCCTTTACAGGGCTGTGTTCACAGCACAGTTATAACACCACTGGGCAAACTGGGATGGCAAGGCAGGGAAACAGTCCCCCAGACCAGTGAGATTTATACTGTGGATAGGCCTAAACCTTGTGCTCCTGATACTTACTGTAAACGTTGTGCTCTTTGCTCTTTATTGTACCAGACAATTACCATGTGGATCCATTACTTAGTATTTGTATTTATATGCTGCTTTGAGGATATGAAGTGTTAGGTAATATTATGTGTAGCCTAGTGGAAGTTTACTAACAAAAGGTCAGGTTGTTGTTATCCGTTATCTCTTACGAGACAATAAAACGGCAACAGACTAGACAGAATTATTGAAAATACTGCTTTATGTGTTGGTAAAATGAATTAGCTGAACAATTTCACTCCTTCACAGGAGCAGGAACGTTGAAATGCCTCAGAGACCCAGACCAAGCGTGGGAAAGGTGGCCAGCCCCTGTCCTGCTAATGAGGGCTCCTGGCTTTTGGTAAGCCATTAAACCCTTGAAAATGTCCCAGTAAAATTGATCGGAAAAAACTAAAAACGTTCTCTTAAAAAATGAAAGAGAAATAGGAAAGACGTTATCTTTCTTTCTGACTGCTGCTTTCACTTTTATGTCCCTGTGACTACTTGGTTCAACATCTTCCCTTCCCTGGTTGTACATGGGAGAATTACTGAAGTTCTTTCAAAAGTATGTCAAGATATTGAGAACCAACATCATAAGCAGTGAAATACGGCCTTACTTGACAAAAATGAGATTTGATAAAGTCCTCTGCTGAGTGTCTATGTGTCATTGTCTCCATTCTTTCCAATAAGTGATGAATTCAGTTTATGAGGTGGTATCGAAGCAGTTCAGATATGAGTGAGTACAACCAAGGCAAATATCCCATAATTCTAATTGTTGTCCATTGTGTTTGGTCAAACACATGGGAATGTTCATATTCAACAGGGTTTGGCATTCTCCTAGCTGTTAGCAGTACTATCCTCCTGAAATGTGGAAGTGTCCATCTCCGTAGATTCTCTTCCATTTTCCACTGTCTTGTGTTCTCACTTGCGACCGCAGTGTTAGCGGCTGTGCTGTTGCTGTGATGGACCTCAGAGCCCTCAAGTTGCCGGGGCTCAAATTGGTAACACGGTGCTGAGCAATGGGGAAGTTGCGCTAAAATCCCTGCTCCTGTCTCTTCTTTTTGTTGGTCTCTGGGCATTTGCAGCACTGAGCAGTCTGGAAAGGGAAAGGAGCAAAACCCCTAATTTCAAATAAATGAATAAAATACACTTTGTCCAGTCCATCCGTCACAGGCTTTAAAACATTATGTTTTTTTAAGCTACAGGGTGTTGTGAGTTGCAAGGTGTTTACAAGAGTGTAGCATGCTCTACCTCAGTTGGGATCGCTGTAGCTAACCCCCAAACATTCAACTCTGGGGTTTTTTTTTGTTTGTTTTGTTTTAGTTTTTTTTTTTGGTCAGCTTCATTCTTTGTTCCAATTGGAGTATCAGTTCCATGCTCTTACTTTAATGATCTGCTGCTCGTCTGCAGCTCTCTCTGCAAATACTGTGCTCAGGATGCTGCCAGCCTTTAGCCTTGGCCATACTAATACATAATGCAGATGATAAAAGCCAGTGTAACAGAAAAGAGGTCCCAGGGAGAATACAAACCATGACAAAATAAGAAGGAAGCAGATGGTTAGGTATTAAACTGCAGTAATAAAATAACATCTGGCAGAATATCACACACACGCACTGATGCCCATCTGAAGAGTGCACTGATTTAAGTAATATGTTTCTCATTTTGGTGCAATTAACACCAAAATTTGCATAGCAAACAGTGGCAGAGCACACAGAAGCTTCTTTTGAAAAATACAATCCAAATATAAGTCTTTTCTACAAGGAGATTGGCCATAGCAGACACTGATGGCTTTCTGTACTGTGGTGTAAAGCAATTAATGAGTCATACCTTCCTGCTGGCCAGAGAACCCATTATTCTGTTTACATGCAGCCTGGCAGATGTACTTGTTTGCAGGGCTGGAAATTAAAAGATAAAAGGGGAATAGCGTTTGACCAAGTGGAACACCGCTCCACCCCACGCCGCAGAGAGAAGGATGCTGTACAGACTAGGTAGATCTCTAAAACCCCGCGCAGGCAAATCTGACTGCCTCAGATCCTCTCCCAAATTTCCCATTGTGTGAGCTCGGGAAAGAGAAACCTTGGGGCTGGGTTTTTCAAAGGAAGTTGGAGGGAAGATGAAATCCCCGCCTGGTTTAACAAGCCACACGGCAGCACCAAGTACCCTGCAGTCAATTAGGTCGTCTTTTTCACAAGCCCTGACTTGCCCACAAACCGAGCCCGGGGCCAGATGAGCCTGATGGAAGAAAGTTTAATTTGTGTTGCTAAGCACGTGGAGTGCCAAGGAAAGGATGCGCTGGGTGAGCTGCTGGTGGGAGCACTGGGGAGCTGCTGGGTGGCCGGGATGGAGCTGGCCATGGGTGTAGGCATCGGCTGGTTTGAGCCGTGCTCTGCCCAGCCTGGGCCATTAGCAGGGGATGGAGCTGCTCCATGGTGGAGCTTGCAGGCCCTTTCCCCACCAGCTTTGATAACACCATGATGACCAAATGCATGTGAATATTGTGATGGGGACGATGGAGGAGGACTGTGTGAGGGCTCCCAGTGGGACCCTCCTGCTGTGGACACCTACTCAGCAGTGCCACCTCTGGGGGAGAGCCCACAGCTGCCCGCTCACTGCACCCTGCACTGGACAGGCGGATTTGCGGTTTGGAGACAGGGAGCTACTGCATCTCTTGTATGCTGGAAGCTGCTTCTGGTGTGCTTCGGGATTTTCCCTTTCTCCACAGTAGGATGCGGTGCATTAACCTCCCTGACTATCTTCAGCAGAAGCATGCGTGATATAGTAGGCAACGGTTCAGTCATCAAAAGCCCACAAAAATAATTGCAAGTGGCAGATTTAAGATTGCCAGTGTGATGTGCTGTGTGAAACAAAAGATGCCCTACGCTCTGCCCCAGCAAAGCCAGCACCAGGTTTCCAGCTGCCGAGGGCCGGACTGCACGGCAGCCTGGCGTGTGTTTCAGTGTGAATGTCATTTCCAGTTGGAAACTTCCAGTCTAACTTGGAATAAAAGCAATTTTGGTTTGAAACTCCATGGAAAACAGAGTTTTGATAAAGAAAAGAAGCATGGGAAGAGCTTTGCCTCCATATACCCGCTTGTGTCTAGGAGGGCAGGAGGGAGGTGGGTGGCAAACATCCATCCTCAGCTCTGTCATGGCAATAGGGGGAGGGCACAGAACCCCCCTGGCATGGGGAAAGGCTCTGCCACGTATCCAGAAAGGTGTGACCCCCCGATCTGGGCCTGGCTGCTGCAAAGTCACCTACACTGAGTTTTCTCAGCGTAATTGGCCTTTGTGGTGTGGTCCCAACGTGGTGCAGCTGGCAGCGGTTTTGCCTGCCTTTTGCGGAGCGGCTAGGCTGGCCGAGCAGCAGGCAGTGTTCCAGGGAAGCGAAAGTGTGTTTCTTTCTGTTTTGGCCGCGTTCAGTGAAAGGCCTGATCTTGCTTCTTTTGAAAATGGTGACAATAGTCCCATTGATTTCCTTAGAAGAAAGGAGTTGGAACATATCTAAAGTTCTTCTTCTTTCAATAAAATGGAATAAAGGTGTGCTTTCAACACACCTTTATTCCATTTCCTTTTGCTTTTTGTACAGGGGTTGTCTGCTGGATGTCTGCATAGCCCCATGCACAGGCAGATCCAGATTTTGACATGAGCCCCTGAATGCCGTCGTATTTTAAGTGAGAATTTAGTGATTTACTTCCATCAAGCACAGTGTTTAGGTCATGTGGTATCTACTTTCCTAGGACTATCTTTACAGGCAGGAATAATAAGGATGCTTTTCTGGTGTATGTTTTTCTTAGAGCGCTAGCAGATCTAGGACACTGACAGAAAGAGCTGAAGGGTGTCTGAAAGCTAGAAGGACATTTATGGGTGGAAAGGGTTATTCGTATTAACAGAAATGTGCGCTACCACAGCATCTCTGAAGAATAATAACAGGGAGAATTTTGCAGTTTTAGGGACTGCAATACAGACAGAAGTCTTTTTGCGGTAGTTAATTGTCTTGAGATCTGATTTCCAAAGGTAGCAGCCTTAATTTGGTTTGTTCTTTGCTGGGGATCCCCTGGGAGTGTGAGCTTCGGTCTCTAATAAATCAGGAGAGCAACGTGCACTGTGGGCTGAGTCTCGGGCACACTGGGAATCTCTCCTCCTCAGCTGGGATTTGGATGGAGCCTTTGACTCTAAAAGGGGTATTATTAGAATAGCCTTAATTCTTATTTCTAAGGAAATACTGCATTTAAGGCAGCGTTGCTGCCAAAACCAGGGAACACATGCCTGCTCTGCAATCTGCTTGCTCCTGTCCCTGGACCACCTCCTCCCTCTGCCAAACTGCAGTCTGACAGGGATAGGGCAACTTTGATCTGCGCGAACCAAAGTTCACGGTTCAGGCTATCGCAGTCCTCTGTATTCCCAAACACACACGGTTGCACCAGCGCGACCACTGAGAACAAGCCAACATCCTTCCCGGAATAGCTCCATCCAAATCTGTACAAGCGTACCTCTGACCCCCGGACCCCCGGAGTCAACCAGCTCTTTTGGCTGCAAAATCTCACACTGAGCGCATATAACCTTTCCTTTTGCTGGATTTCGGCTGGGTTTAAACATTCCACTGTAGTGCAAAATGAGCCTCTGATTGCGGCTGAGGAGTGGGCGATGGGGCGAATGTGGAAACGTTTGCAGAAAAATTACCTGTTTCATCTTGCTTTACTTTGGTTTTGCATTTCTCTGGGTTACTTTCTGAAGATGGCTTAATTTCCTATGTGCTGCTTGTATTTTGCTTGCATTTCTTCTCTTCAGCCTCCCTCAACGATGTCCTAGTGCCTGCCTTCTCAACAGTAATAATAATAATAGCTGCAATATATTTAATAGCTACCCACTGCCAGCCTCTCGCAGCCTTCTCCACAGATTCCCCAAGGTACCGGATGCATAATGCATTTCCCAGCTAGAAATCAGACCTCGCTAGGATCTACTCTTTTGAAAACACTCCTTCCTGGCAGGCTCCCCAGCTCTGTGGGAATCAGCGGTGTGTGCAGAGGCACTGGGGGAGGTGGTTTCCTTTTTTTTTGTGGGTGTGAAGCACACCACTTGGAGCTACATCAGCTGCTCGCCACCCAAAGCAGTGCCAAAATTACCTGACCTCTCTGCAGAGGCACTGATGGGATGTTTCATCCTGTCCCCAGCCATCCAAGCCAGCGAGGAGCTGAAGTGCAGGGATGGAGCTGGTTGATACAAGGAAGATTTTGGTACAAAAAACCCCAGGAAAATGCAGAAACTGGTGTAGCAAAAGCCTGAATGAAGAAAATCTGTTCAATCTTCCTATGGTGAGCTCAACCCGACCAAGCCAGGTGGACCAGAAGCACCTTGGTGCGGCCAACCTGACCTTTCAAAGGCCCTGATCTGACCAGCTTCCCACACTTTCCTAAAAAAATCGCTGGATGTGAGGGCCGTGGAGGGGTTACGTGTACCTTAAATTTCAGTCTCTTCAGGAAGAAGTAACTAATTTCGTTATTCATTTATTTGGCTTTATACGCAAGCAAAGAACGATGTAAAGCAATTTGCTCATATGAATTTCTGCACCTTCTGGCATCCTTCAGGGCGAGTTTGCTTTACAGAGGAGAAACTCATCAAATGACTCGCTGAAGGTTTAATAAAAAAAAAAAGGAAAAGGAGAGGCCACGGTAGAGCTGGGAAATGAACCCAGGAATGTTGACTTTGAACTACATGAAACCAGTTGCACTACAGTAGCACGCTCGGTACTTTTGCTTGGTTTTCAGCCACAGCTTTAAAGTTTGGCCAGCAAAGTTAAGAAGTCAGGAGGGGGGTAATTTTTATTCTTCAGATGAGGAGACTGAGAAATCTGAAGCCTGGTGCTCACAATAACTTATTATTGCTCTTTATTTGATGGAGTGACTCATATAGCACATAGCTTCAGGAGCAGGTTTGGGGAAAGCTATAGCTGAAAACACAGCCAGCTGTAAAAAGCTAGCCATTTCCTACACAGTATCTACTTCAAAAGAATAAAATAGATGTCTCCTTTTTTCTTTCCAAAAAGTCACTGTAGAAGCAGCTTTCTTTTGTTATCTCCCAATAAATGTGTCTCTGTAATAGTGGAATTTACTGCTGGGGGTGTGTGTTTCTCACCACTGCTTCCCCTTACAAAGGAGCTAATCTGTCTTGTGCTGGGAGAAGGCAAATGATGTCATGGTTCCTGTATTTCAGCCTACTTTCCAGCTGCTGCAGGAAGGCAGGGCTACAGGTACACATTTTGCTCTGCAAAAGCGGAGCGGGAGCTGCCTGCCTCTGGCTGGGGTTGTGCCAGGTGAGCGCTCCGGGAGCAGACCGAGGGTCACAGCGCTTCTTCGTGACACCGCCGTGCGAGCCTGGGTTGCCTTGTTTGCCCGTTGGGCTGCCTGGCTTCACCCTGGCGCTGAGCAGCCCCAGCACAGCGGGGTGAAGCGGGCTGGGATGCGGCAGTGCTGGGGAGCCAGCATCCTCGTCGCCCGCCATATGCCCTGTCCCGCCGGCAGCGCTGGCTGGGGTGGGGAGCTTGGCAAGTCGGGACGCACTGCCTTGGCACAGCCTGGCGTGGAAAGTTTGCAGAGCACTGCCTGAACTAGTTTTACTTCCAGTGAGAGAGTCCTTGACATTCATTAAGGCTAAATTCACTCTCACATTTTAATCAATGAAATGGAAAAACAACAAAACAGGAATGCATAAGCAAGTCTGACTACTTTTCTGTTTTTTTTTTTTTTTTTTTACATCAGCAGTCTAACAAGCCCAGGATAACACCTGCCTGCGTGCCGGATTCGCCCAGGCAATTATCACAAATGCAGATTGAATAATTATGCATGCGAAGACCCGTCTGGTACCTGCCACATGCAATGACTCAATCTGTGCGCAGGTGCATGTCTCTGCCTTCTGCGCACACCACCGACCGCTCCTCTTACGCCGCGGGACCAAGGTGCTTTTGACCACCCGCTGGAATATTCAGCTCTTTCCACCATGTCACTGCCTTGTCTCCCCAAAGACAAGGCTGAGTGCCCGGGATTTACAGAGGGGAGGTGTCGTACCCTTCGCCTTTGAGCCATGGGCTGCCCTGGGCTGCCATGCACGGGGTGCAAGGATGCTCCCTGGGGTGCTGGGACCCCCTGTGCCGGTGCAGGGTGCTGGGGGGCTGTGGGTGATGGCAGGGTGCTGCTGCTGCACCCTGCTTTCCACTGACCACCTTTCAGAAGTCACAGTGTTTGAACGAGGGGTGAGATCTGAAGCCCCGCTGCTCGCCGTTGCATTCGCAGCAGCCCTTCCTCGGTGAATTTGCCCCCTCCAGTGCTGTCCCTTCCCCCAGGAGAGCTGCCTGCAGCCCCACGGCTCTGCTGCCTGTGGCTTTGCTCTCTCTAATTCTGTCCCTTGCCTTGTACCAGCAGAGCATGACTTTCCTTATATATTATACCTTGAGTGCAATACAAGAAAATAAAAATGAGTAACAGCTTGTTTCCCAGCCCTGGATGGAGCAAAAATTTTGATGAATGGGCAGACTACTTGCATGAAAAAGAGCATGAATAATTTGAAATGAGTAATTTTCAAGTGTTACCTTTTTTTTTCCCACTCATAAATTGCTTGCAAACTTTTTTCCCCCTGAGCTGTTGTTAGTCACCAGAGCAAATACAGAGCAGCTTGTTGGAAGCATTTGTTTTCTGCTACTGTGAGCTGTGGTTAGACGCGCTGGTCACTCTGATTGATGGGGAAACTCGTACTAGCAAGTTTCTTCGGTTGACACCTTGAGGTTCCTGGTGTTTTGCATATATTCTTTCACAAGCAACGGCAGATGCTGAAAAAGCTGTTTGTTTGCTACTGTTCATAATTTATAAATTATTGCTTCTACAAGTCTCAGCCAACATTGGAGCTTGACAGACACCTGGGTTAAGAATGAATTATTTTATGAAAAATACATGTAGATCTTTATGCTGCTGGAGAGTCACAGTTCACCATTTCTCCCATTTCTGTGGAGTTTTGCTGTTACAAAATAACTGCCTATTTTTGTGGAAAAGTCTTGTGGAGGTGGAGGTGGAGGGATGGAGCGATGGGGCATGGGTGATGTTATCCCTCACCTCTGTAACTATTAGTCCTGCTCGTATCAATATAGCAGGTTGCCTCTTCTGACCTGCTCCATCTGAGCTGCACATGTGGAACAGCTGGGAGTTTGATTTTGTCCTTCCACTCCTCTATCTTTCATCACTGTCGGTGAGGGACACACATAATTCAGCTGAGTGCATTGCAGAATTAAAAAAAAAAATATATATATCCCCCAAGCATAACCTCTGTCCCTCCCATTTTTTATCCTTTCCTCCCGCTGGGCCATGCACGGGCCAGACGCGCTCAGGGTGAGTGTGCCCCGGGGATGGGCTGTGGGAAGGATGGGGGGTGGGAGAGGCGTTTCCCACCCTGTCCCCCCGTCCCTCTGCATCCCAGCCAGCAGCTCAGCATAGAGGAAGGACAGGTCGGCCCCTGACCGGTGGATGGTTATTTGCACGTGAGCTGCTCCTCATCTTGCATTTTTCACCTTGAAACGCTAATGGTCATGAAGAAAACCTTACCCCTGTGCAAAGCTGGTGTATAACCCTGCCCTGCCCTCACCCGGCTTCTCTGGGTAAGCTGAGGCCAGGAGAGGGTCAGTGATGCTCCAGTGGTCAGTGTGTCACGACTGGGTTGTCCAGCTCCTTGTGCTGGGCGACACCAAGTGACATTCACTGCAGTCTAAGTTATTTTGGGATCTCTTCCCCCGGCTCCAGTTTTCTATTCCTTTTCCATTGACCTATTCTAATCAGCTGAGATACTTTCCCTTTTTCTTCTTCTGCTTGAACTCAAAGCGGTGTGAAGGAATGACCTCTCTTTCATGCACATGATTGCATTTTAAACTTTAATAGCTTCCATACCCTTTCCGAGGAGATGCTCTGCTCAGCTGAAGGTCTGTACATTGCACTCATGTTTAGGGAGCAGCCAGAACACGATGGAAAAGTACAGTCTCTCTATCAGGTCCCCTTCTGCATGATGGATGCTTCAAATTTAAGCTACACTTCTTTCTAAGTTGAACAGACGAGAGGTTGAAGTTAATGTCATAGAGCATTTATTGACATTATGCAGCTGTAAAGAAATCTGTTTTGCCTATGAAAAAATTGGAGTGTAATGTAGCTAATGCTAATTAATAGATATCTTAATAATGTGCAGTGATTTCTTAATAGATACCAACAGAATAGGCTTAAGGGGAGATAGTGGAACACACCCACAAACCTGCTTCTGCTCTGTCACAATCCCTCCTCTGAAGTGCAGAGGAATGTTTGATTTCTGGGTGTGTGTCTGCAGGGTTGGCAACGTAAACCAAAGCAATCGAGATTACAACAGTTCTGCTTATCCTAAACTGAATATGGGGTTTTTTTTGAATGTTTTGAGTTTAATGACTTATTTCCTCTTAGAGCGTCTTTGACTAAGCACGGCCTTTCTCGCAGTAAAGGGAGACGGCTGGGATATGCAAGGAATGATCCGGGAAGAGTGGTTTGTTAACATGGATCCCAGAACGGAGAGGTTAAAGCCCAAATTACTTCCTCGTTGTGAGATATGTGAATTATTAGCTCCTGGGTGGATAGCTCTGTTATGAACTTTGATGTTATGAACTTTGATGTGACAGTAGCTGTTCAAAGGAGTGGGAAAAGGATGTGTGAGAAGTCTGCAAAAATCAGAATAAGGGCTTTTAGCTTACAGACTCTGTCTTTTTCTCTCTTGGTGGAGTTGTCTCTTCTCAGAGGCAATTAACTACATCTAGGGCAGGGATGAGCTGAGGCGGCTTCTTTGCTTCTCCTGCTGGAAAGAGAGTTGAAGTGCAAAGTGTGAGGGAGACATTAGGCCAGAAGTTTAGACCATTTCTAACATCACAAGGAACGCAAGTGAACACCCCACTGAAAAATAAGTGTTTGTTGCCTGAAGCAATTGCCATGTTCTTAAATTGCCTTTATTCATACCAATAATGCTATGGTGAAAACTAACCCATCATTGAAAAACTCCTTGCCAGACAGTCCTTCTGGTACTGAACCTGTGTTTTCTAGACCCTGGTGTTTCCCACCACCGTGGGGACGCGCCACCGTGGTCTTGGTGGGGTGGGGAGGACACCCCAGCAGCGAGCGGGGCATTGGTGCTCTGCGGATGAGGGCGCAGGAGGTGCGGACACAACTGCATTGCCAAGCTCCTTGCCACCTCTCAGCAGCTTCCCCCATTTGCTCATCATCTTAGGAGGGGTATGAAGGACTTCACGCTTGGCTGTGGAGCAGAAGATGAGATGAGAAGAGATGAGAAGCTGAGAGAAGCTGAGAGCTGAGGCTGGAATCCAATTTGCGGTGCATAAAATGCTGGAGAGGTGGGCTGGTCCCCACAGAACCCTCCAGACCACCTCTAAGCAGCAGCTGGCTTCGCTTACAGCCCCAGCTGAGATGAATGGCATTCCAGTGCTCCCCAGCAGCCCACCACTGCTTCTCCTTTTACAGCTGTTGCCTGATTACACCAAGCGGTTTTGCCTCTTGCGTTTGCTTTTTGATGTATAACCAGCTGGGAAGGCGCACAGAGGTGGGAAGCGAGGATATTTGCTGGAACCCCACCTTCCTAAATGAAAGCATAGTCAAGCGTTAGCAGCGGCAAACGATGTCTCCATGACCTCTGCTTCCTCTGCCGTGAGAGTTTGCATTGTGGAGCAATGAATACATAATTCATTCCCACCCACCAGGGAAAATGCCCTGGTAGCGCGGCACGGAAATCCACAGTGCAACATTGCAGGAAGAAAGGAGGTGGTTATACAAGATTTAAAGATATGATGCACAGCCCTATAGGAGAGCCGTGTGAGAAGGATTTTGAGTGGGAACTGAGCAATATGCCTGTTTGGCTGGATTCTTTGCAACTTTTTTTTTTTTTTTTTTTTACCACAAGCATTCAACACTATTGATGGTTTTCCATAATTTCAAGACACCTTTACTCTGGCTGCCAAAAATCCACTGGGGCTGCAGGGCACAGCAGCTCTTTCTCCTCAGGATTTGCCTGGGGGATGATCCCTTTGGTGGTCCCCACACTTGGCAGTCGCTTTCTGCCTTGCAGATGGGATGTGACAGAGGTTGGAGAAGTACTTTGCAAACCTTCACTTTTGGGATGCTCGTGTTTAGCCCAGCTCTAAATTTTTCTGCTATTTTTAAATAGGAACACCCATTGAGAAGAAAGCATCCATCCCGAATGAACCATCACCAGGGCTTGTACCCAGCCCCAGGGTAGTCTCTTGCCAGTTGCTGCTGTTTTCAGCATGATCTTCTGTAATGGTCGTGATGGATTTGTTCTGTGATGTTTGTATTAGGGTCTGTTTGTTGAACTGTGAGGTTGGAAGAAGCCTGGCGAGGTCCTTTAGCCTGTCCCCCTCTTCTGAGACAAGAGCAGTTTTACAGCCAGACCTTTCCCGATGGGCATTTGTCCAACCCACACCACAGGGCACCCACAGAGGAGCATTCCCCTTAACCTGCCCGGGACAAGCGTGTGACCGGCAGCACTCCATGATGTATCGGAGTTTTCTCCACATGTTAACCTTTAATGGTCCAACCTGAAATTTGTTCCTTTTTCCTCTGCAGATTGGAAAGCAGAAGAGCTGAGTCATCCCCAGAGAAGAAATTTCCCACAGCAGCTGTTACGCCATGCGATCCTGCTATCTCTTGCAGTCATTGCTGGAGGAACTACTGTGTCGCTCCAAGGCCTGAATGAAGATAACACAGTCCCATTCCTCCAGTCGCATCGCTACAGCAAAGATAAAGTCCCCGCTCAGTGTCTGCTGCAGAACAAGTGTCAGTAAATCCTCACTATTTGGAAGCATCCCTGTCTGTACTGAGACCTTACCTTTGAGAGGTGATAATGTGAAAAACATCTTGCAACATTTCGCAACGAAAATCTGTTTACATATATTATCTGGGCGCCGTCCTGTCTTTTCTGACACTGTGACTTCTGGGTGACTTTTATGTGCTTTTCTCGGGCGCTGAGTGCCAGCTTTATGCCAATAATCTCCGATGACAGTTTACAAGGTCTAAATTCAGTCCCTATTTCTGTTATATATTGCCTGTGATTTAAAGCAAGTCACTTAATTGTCTTGTTACTCACCTGGAACATAACACTGCATTTCTCCTCCCTGTCGTCTGCCTGCTTTCTGTGGATCAGATGGGGGTCCAGGCAGGGCTGTCTTGGGTGCAGGTGCTTCAGCAGACTGTTTTAAACTTGTAAAGTACTTTGGGTGATTAACTTTTGGATTTGGAACTAAAGATATTTCATTTTCCCCCAGTTCGCTGCTAACCGGACTGTGAGCTTCGTGAGATTTTCTGCGATATTTAAATCCCAACTTCTTGACTTAGCTGATTATGTGTGAATCTTGGCCCCTGGGGTTTTGGGTTTTTTTTGTCTTGTCTTGTAAAGGTACATCACTAGCACCAGTGCAAAAAAGAGCCAGAGGGTGTTGTCCCCAGATGGCTGGAATCTGTTATTTCTTCAAATACAAAGAAGTTTGGGCTAATCTCATGAATTTTCCCAGGCTCAACTCATCAGTCTTGTGCATGGGGATGGACCCGTGCAGAACCAGGGCTGGTGCCAGGAGAGAAGCTACTTCTCTGGTCTGCAGACCAGCTGAAATTTATATGTACCCATTCAACACACAGTGGAGGCAAAAAAGCCATCGATGAGCCAACCAACAAAAGCAAAGTCCTGCCAAAAGCACCGCCTGCCGAAGCCTGGGAGAAGGCTCTGGGGGACACACTCAGGGCAAGTGTGCAGCCGTCAGCACCGAGGGACTCGGAGCTCGGAGTCTCTTGGAGCTGACACTATCAGTATAAAAACTGAGTCACAGCAGTTTCATTTGGACAGCCTGCTGCGATGGAGTGTGTATTTTCATAAATATTTCTCTCTTGTTACCTAATCTGTTTACCTGCTGGCATAATGCATATATTGGGTATTAAGAAATAGCATCTGGGAAAAGTAATATGTACGCATTTAACAGAAGCATTTTAGAGCCCAGAAAAGTTAAATGTTTGCGTTCAGGCTTCCCTCTGAGTGCTTCAAAACAGCCGCAAGAGGTAAACTAAGTTATGTATATGCGCTGTCCTATACTAAAGGAGCTACATTCATATCTTTCATTCTTAGCCTCCACCTCCTCCTATTCAATTTACTGTCTAGACTGTTTAAAAATATCTTGTTACTGCTTTTTTTTTTTATTTCTATGGGGAAAGGGCACTTGTGAGACAATGCACTCAACTGGAGATTACACAGATTTGTTGCATGTTGGTGCATGATAGCAGGAGTGGTTCCAGCAAGCTCCAATATATAACAAACTGTGAAGGCATAAATTGCATATGATTAAACCTTTGATGGTGGGCTGTTAGGAATTCCCAGTGCAGCATGCCACGCTGCCTTTTACATCAGCCCTAACAATGACAGTGCCAGACTCGTTGGCTCCAAGGGGTTAATTATACATTATGGATGAAAACAATGCAAGGATGCTTGTTAATACCCAAATCATTGTATGGTAACCCTGGGTGACTCCCTTACCGCTGCTGCCAATTTACAATGCTCACCTGGGGTAAAACAGAAAAAGGCTTGTCATTCCTCTTCCCCTCCTCCTTGCTGTTTTTTTTTCCTATTTGCAACATCAATTTGCTTGTCAAGGTAGCTGACAGGTGAAAAGCCTACCTGATTATTGAAATTGTAAGGTCAAAAGAAATTGAATCCATCTGCCACACATGGCAATTCACAGCCAATGCTGGTCCAGGGCTAATACAGATGAGGGGCAGGTGAGGTGGGCAGACAACAGCTTATGGGAGTGATAAAGCAGTAGGTGGTAAAAAGGGTGAGAGAGGAGGTGCTGGGGGGCTGCTGCTGGTCCCGTGGGCTAGTGAGAGGAGCCTGAAGGGTGTCAGCCATAGCACTGACTGGGAAATCTGGGTGATGTTCTTGGGTGCACTGAGAAGGGGCTGGCTGCTGTCCCTCTCCTGCTACCCTGACTCCAGGAGCTTGAGTGCCTTTTATCTGCCAGAAGCCAGCACTGGTATCGGAGTGGTGAGCTGAGATGAGGTGTCTGTTGAAGTATTAGAAACTGACTGCAGATGTTATGCCATGAGAAAAATTTGTAGAACTTCTGAGTTCTCTATTTTCTTTAAAAGACTGTAATGAACTAAATTAACTTCCACAAACCTGGGATGAAGTTATGTTTTCAGCAGTTATAGGATTTGTATTTTTGTTCTTCCAAAACCAGCTGTAATGAAATGAAACTCTACATCCAGTTTCCTTTCCTGCTCTGGGTTAAACCTGTTGCACTGTGTAATCATAAAGCTGAACTGATGCTCTTTGTTTAGGCTGATAAATTTTCCTACCTAGACACACCCTGAATGTAACCAGAGTATCTGAGTTAACAAAGATCTCTGAGCAGTGGCTCCAGCAGACTTATTGCTGGGTTGGTCTGGGATGCTTTCAAGATGAAGCTGGAGTTGAGCGTTTGAGCTGTGCTGCGTGCAGAAAACCTTGATAACAAATGTTGCAGCCAACAGGTTTCTTCTTCTTTCCCTTATAATGGCATGAGATTTGCCTGGAAATCTCCTGTCCTGGTTCCAGAGAGCCCCTCCACTGTCGGTGTGTGAGAAGACTGTTGCTTGGGTTGCTGTACGCAGTCTCTGAACATGAGTGATTTTGGCTTACGTAGTTTACAAAATCAGTCTGTACTAGTGCCTGTGTTGTTCCAGCAAGAGTGAATCAAGCACTAGTGTGTGCAGATCTCAGCAGCTAGTTGGGGAGCAAGTATTAATCTTCTGGAAGTCGAGCTAATTGAGCTTAAAAATGTTGCTAGTGTGTCTGTGTCCGTGTCCCCATGCAGCAACTAACCCCTGCCAAAATCCTGGCAGAGCCTGTCTTGCAATCTCCTTCCAGACTGAAGGAATGTTTGATGGCTTAAAGAAGGAAAACAACACAGACTAGGAGGAGGAAAGCTATAGTAAGTAAGATTCTGACCTTATCTGAAGTATTCCTGCACACTGAATCCAGCCAAGGACTCTTGAATAAAACAAACTTGAAGTTTCTAGGCCAAGTAGGTTTTGAGATATGGCTCTACGATAAATTGTTAGAGGAATATTTCAAAGGCTGAATTGCACCTCATTTTTCAAAGTCCCATATCTTACAAACACCTTGTCTGATCTGCCACAAATTTTGTCAATAAATTATCCTCTGGCTACTGATTGCATATGCAAAGTCTTGAGCAAAAAAAGCCCCACAAATCTTTGCTCTTATCTTAAACACCTCCCTTGCCAAGATACATCCCCTCCTCCCCTAAATATTGGCAGAGCTTTTGGGGGCCTCCTTTTAAAAAGAAATAAAAAAAAAGAAAAAATGGATAACCCAAACTGGTCAGTGCTGAATGAAAATTCAAGGAGCTTCTGGTCTCAGTCATCTTTATAAAACCTATGGTTTGCAGGAATGTAATTGTGGAAAGCTACGGCCAGTTTTGAATGGGGCCACACAGTTGCTCTGAATTGCTCCATCCAGCAGCTGTTTGAAGAGTCTATTTGGGGCTGTAATGCCCCCTGCCCGATAGCTGCCAGTCCCTCCTCTGCCCCAGGTCTCCTGTGGGCTAGGGGATGCCCTCTCCGAGGGGGCTGTCCCTGTCCCATGGGCAGCACTTTGCACAGCTGCTCCGCACCAGGGAGCTGTGCGTGGCCACCCCTGCGGGCTTCGGGCCACCTGCGACCACCGCTGGGGCTCCCACATTGCTCCTGGCCCTTTCCCAAACATTAAAGTTGTAGAGGTTTGTACTGCCCATGTCAGATCAGGAAAGGGAGAGAAGGAAGTGATCTCAATTTTTGGAGCATGCTATTTTAAAGTTCTTTGTTACAGGGAACTGGGACAAAATAGGAACTTAGTTTCTAAGTATTTGTAGGCTCTTTTACCTTGTGGATGATCTCTGGGTGAAAGTAGAGCAAGGGGAGCTGAGGCAGGAGTAGTAAATAAGGATAGGACAGCAACTGAGTAGGGAATCAATACTGCTTAGTGTCATCCTCCATAGTTTTTATTCAGCATAATTAATCTCAAGGCATTATGGCTCTCTGGCAAATGCATTCTTAGAAGAAGAGCTTGATAAATCTGTGCTTCTATTTCAAAGACATGGATAAGCGCTTTTTTTCTCCCCCCCCAATTTGTACGCTTGCAAAGTCTCTTCTTTTCTGGTATCTGCATTCAGATCCGTGAGAGAGTTATTAACTGCGCTGGCAGCACTATCCAGCAACAATGGGACAATGACCCTGTCCTCCTAGTAATTTGTTCTACAACATTATAAGGATTCAAATGAAATAATCATTTAATAACAGACTGAAGAAATTTTGCATGTCTACGCTTATGATGATTATTTCTTTTTGCACTGGTCTCTTCTAGCCTTCCTTTGGTTCTGAAGGAAACACAGTAATCGTAGATTATTTCTTTTCCCCATAGTTAGATCCTGTCTGAAGCCCCTCAGATTTTTCGGTGGTAAAACTTTCAATTAAGGTTCACAAAATTAACAACTTCTCAGATGTAGATATTTGATACGTAGTCTTGTGTGTGACACTTAAATAAATTTACAAAAAAATCCTTGAGGAAATATCTACTACATTGAAACATGAAGGTGGAATTTGGGATGTTCTCTCTTAAGTAGTCTGTTAAAGTGTTTCAAAGTCAACAGTTCTAAAGAAGTGAAAGGTAACTGACTTGGAAGTGTTTTCATCTCTAATTAATTATTTCAGCAATTGGGTTAACTCTCAAATTGAAATCCTATCCATCCTCGTTACACAGATGTAATCAATATCAGTAATTTAGAAGTTGGGGAATATCTTTATTAATATCCCCTGTTAAGTGGGGTTTAAAAGTCATTGCATTATTAGCCAGCTATTATTTTGTCGCAGTATGAGACTTAAAAGTCATTTTTCAGAGCTCCAGTACGCCTTGCTAGCCTGTGCCAAGCTGATAATCACCGAAGAAATGAGTGAATAAACAAGCACCACTTAAAATGCTTTCTCACCAGATACTGTTTTTCTTCAAGCTGCTGCCTAATAGCAGCACTTCTGAGCAGAGCCATTGTTCTG
>VZSZ01011371.1:721591-776773 GCA_013398815.1 Ibidorhyncha struthersii | reverse complement strand
TTCTTTTTTTTTTTTTTAAAAAAAAAGTGCAATTCCTTAGCTACCAGCTGAAGCTGCTGGGCTAACCCTACTGCTGCTGACCCTCGTGGTGCTGGTGTGGAGACGTAGTCTGGAGTTGGGACGCAGACAGCAGTTGCTGGAGGTGCTGTGATCCAGGCTATGAATCCATGTTGGTGAGCGACGTCCGTGCAAGCGGCCTGGGCTGAAACAAAGGGCTGGGAGCTCAGATAATGGGGATCTCTCTGTTGACGTACGGCTGTTGCAGGACTAGAAGTGAAAACCACAGGGTGAGGACTGTGAGCAGAGTGGGGACTTCTACCAGCACACTGAGGGATGTTTTTTCCACCTGGAGAGCCCCTTCTGGTCCCCCTTTGGCTACAACAGTGACAGAGTAACTACAGGTGGGAGCTCTTGGGTAGCAGAGGGGACTGTGCTGTTGGCAGAGTGTATCTAGAAGCTTATGTGGGAAACTGTCCTACACAGGCTGTGTGATCCAAGAAACCCCCCTGATGGAGTGAGTGTGTGGTTTTCTGGGAAAGCTCTGCACGAGTGGAACTCCGGTGATGGCCCCATCCATCGCAAGTCATGGCTCTTATCTCTGCAATGCACAGAAGATAGTGCTTTTGAAAAGACTTTAGGTGACTCTTTTTTCCCCCCCCTCCTCCTCTGCATATGTGTCAGGAGTTGCTTGGAGCAAGCTTTGTGCTTGTTGGTGGCATGTGAAACAGTATCTTCCAGGAAACTTCAGAAATATTTTATGAAGTGTAGCAATAAAAATATCCATGTGGTGCGGCCCATGCAAAATAACACTTTTGGCTGGAGCAGTATATACAGCTTCTGTAGTGCACAATTCTTCCATGAGAAACCCTTGCAGATGGATTTCATCTCCCTGGTATTTGAATATCCATTACACAACCCCTCAAATCTTTTCTGGGGCAGTTGTAGAAGTAGTTATCTGTGACAGACCTTTCCAGCTCAGATCAAGGGGCTGGTCTGCTCTCAGGTTGGCTCTGCCAGGTTGGATGCAGCCCAGTGCTTCTGGCCTCGCTCCCGGAGAGACCCCAGCGGTCATGCTGAACCAGTTAACTGGGGGCTGTGGGCCCCATCTGCAGGGATGGAGCTCTGTGGGTGGTGGTGCTCCTCATGGGATGCGGAGGGCTGAGGCTGTGGGAAAGTGCTCGAGGAGCGCTGGGGAAATCCTGCAAGAGGGGTTTTGCTTTCTGGGAGGACTCTACCGGAGGGATGATCTGGACCACCTTTGAAGAGAAAAGAAAGATTAGAATACACTTGTTATAGATCAGCTAATTAATAGAGCTCAGATACGGGTTTTGCTTTGTAGCTTCTGCTGCTGTGCTCTGTAAGGAGTTTGCTACGTGCTTGATAAGAATCCTCCTGTGGCGGCAAGTACCTTGCCTTTCTGCTGGTGTTCTGAGGTCTTTGGATAGAAGGTTTGACAGGATATGAGCAAGGCTAGCATGCCCAAAGGACAAACTGGGCAGTTCTTCAGGGTTGGCATTTCTAGATCTGATGAGGGATCGCATGCAAATTACCCCTAATGAATGTTAATTACTGGGAGAGTTACATATTTTGCTTGATTCCTTTTTGGCAGCTTGTGCAACTGTGTTTTTACATACCTGGTAATTGAAACGTTTGATTTAAAAAAATAATAATCCTCTGTAATTACAATTGCTTTATTAAAGGTTGCAGGGCTTATATGATCTCTGTAGTAAAACTTTATGAATTCATCTATCTAGACAGTGATCTCTTGGCTCTTTCTCCAAAAGAGCAGTACAGGGTTTGCCAGCCACTCATGAGTTTACTTGCTGGCCTTTCCCAGCTTGGATCCCATGATTTCTAGTGAATGGAGGTCATGAGGACTGAATATTTTGCCAAGGGTGTCTGTGGGTGGACGCCCAACTGTCAGCTTGACTTAGTCCTGATGATTGACACTGACATTGGAGGTGTCTTCCCTCTGTACAGCTCAGCTTCCCATGATTTGCCTAATGAGCTGTTTGGACATCAGCTGAGAGTTGAGCAAAGCTCCAGCGGAGGTTTGCCCTGGTTCTGGGCATAGACAGTCCCCAAGATGCAGAGGCAGTGAGGACCTTCTGCTCTTAGTGCTGTGGGGAGCAGGAGGGGGCACCGGTGGAGGGTCTGGGTCTGAGCTGCACTGGGTACCCCAAGCTCCAGTGGGTGCCAGGGTGCTGCTCCCAGCCCTGGTTTCACAAGCTTTGCGGCAATCCCAAGCCACGGCTCTGCTGAAGGAGAGCTGGCATGACTCAGCTGTCAGCTGGTCAGACAAGATGTCCTGCAGCTAAAGTCCTTTTGCGTCCAGACTCAAGGACTGGAAGGCTCAGGGTACACTTTGCTTACTGTTTGGGGACAGTTGCTTTATATCATCACCTCAGCCATGCGGGTGGGCAGGAGGAGGAAAGCATTGCTTTGAGATCAGCATCTGAGACAGGAACAGGTCATCGCCCAGCCTTTCAGTGCCCTTCTAAAAAAGCTCTGCCCTCAAACTCTTGCTGTTTTCTGTTTAACTGTGTGACCTGCAAGAGCCCCAGCTGTGCTGGCTTAACCTGGCGTATTTTTGTGGTCTGTTTGAGCAGTTATGTTTCCTTTTCATAACTCATCTGGAGGAACATCTGACTTTCTCAACTTCTTCATGGTGAGTTTGTCCTGTGTGGCTCTGCAGACAGGTCACGTGTCGTGTTTGGCAGCATTAGTGATGATGAAGAGGCAAGCGACAGCAATTTGGAGCCCTCATGCCCACATCCACTGGAGCTACATTCACTGGCTCCGTGACAAGTTTCCTGTCCTGACTCACAGCTGCTGAGTCATTTCTTAATTTTATCTCCCTTTGAAGGGAAATGGCATTTGGTCTCAGATTTCTTTTGTTATTATTTTTAACGTATCACAAGGTTTAATAAGTTTTGGTTCACACTTTGTTTTTGCTATTAACACTCTGCCAGTTTCAGGCTGGTTGCTGCAACAGCGTAATTGCGTGTTAGGCTCTGAGCTGGAGTAACTGTTGATGAAATTGTTGGAATAACTGTTGGAGTGATTTGCTACAACAATTCTTGTCTGTCTGTCCTCATATCTGGTCAGTGAGAGATGATCTGGGGAGAGGTATAAAACCCACACAATGGATTAATCCAAAATATGCACTTGAAGGAAGTTTTTTTTCCCCAAAGTAGGAGGTTATGTATCACTTATGTGCTTTTGTGCTTGTTAATCACACTGCTGATTTTTGCATTTTAGCAACATTCAAAACTTGTACAGATTTGGTCTGAAATAAATTATCCTGCATGCATATAGGATCTTCTATGTGCTTTGATTTACAGCAGTACTAACGGTGAATGGACTTCCCAGTTGTCAGTTGGGTGGGAGAAGGCAGTAAAAGCCTGTTCAGATGAGTCTTGCCTGGTGATTTGGGGCACTGAATTTCCACGACGCTGTGTTACTGCCAAGGGATGTGGTACTGGAGCTCGGCGAATGAGTGGAAAGACTTTCTTGGTTCAGTGAACCCTCCATCAGGCACATAAAGCTAAGTCACTTTAGGAAGACACTGTGGAATGTACCTCTGTAGTTCAACATGGTATATTTTTCAAATAGCAACGTTTTTCTTCTTTTTGTTAGTGTTCGAAGCATAAGGCACTGAATTCTAACTCCCTTTGGGCTTGTAGCTGAGATAAGGTGGGTAGGTTTTACTGTTGCTCTCAGATAGTAGGTAAACTGCTTGAGATGTTTAAATTGGGAATATGCTAAGCATTCAGGAGTGAAGAGCTCTGAGCTCAAGGGAAGGTGCTTGGGAAGTGGAATAATTCAGCGAGCAGCGAAGCCAAAGGCTGAGCTCTGCCCCAGCTTTAGCGCAACGCAATCTTGGGGGGAGGACGAGAGTCAGTGGTACAAACAGTGGATGGGAGGGAGAGGGCAGCATTTGGGGATGCAGGAGAGCAGTCTGGCTCAAGCCCATGGGACTTAGGTGCCTCCCAGACTGTTCTAAGCTGCTAAAAGCCTGGCTTGGCTGCCAGCTCCCCCCCACCTTACCTCCAGTGAGGCAGATGGCGGCGCGTGCCGGAGCGCAAGCATTGCAGATGGGAGCAGGATCAGCCCCTCTCTTGGAGGAGGCCATCTCCTGCTGCTGCCGGCTAGGGAGAGCTCAGCGCCTTCCCTGTCGGCCAGGATATTAATGTAACGGTTTCAAAAGAGCCGTTTCTGTGCGGCTGGAAGGCCCAGCGCGGTGGTGCGGCGAGCGATGCCGGCTGTGCCGCGATGGTAATACTCATACAGCGCCTGGCGACCTGCCAAGAGCAGCAGCAGCAGCTTTTCTTTCCTGGCTAATCGCTGATAAAACAGGAAGACCTTGATCATCCCTTTTGACATGAATAACGATGTTATCTCCTGTGATGTATGACCCAGAGCCAGATAATGTCCTCTGGCAGGCCTTTTTTCTCATGAGATGTAAAATACAATGATTATGTTACAAGGGGGAGATAAAGTGGCACAATCTTCACTAGTTCAAATAACTAATTGAAGCAGGAACTAGTGGAAATGGCTTCCTTTGTTCCCCAGCCATTGTTGATATAACAGTGCTTATAATGAAAGCTGAAACTGTTGCCCTCTTTCTTTTTTTTTTTTTTTTTTCTTCTCTATTTTTTTTCCCCTTTTAAACTGAAGTGCCTTCACTTCTGCTTCCCCCTCCCTGTTTCCCTTGGGGAGCTGAGGACAGTGGTGATTTCTAGCAAGGGGTCCTGTTTTCCAGCAAGTCTTGCGTGTGAGCGTCGGGAGGATGAAATCAATAAGTAGCTCTCATTCTTTGTTTCCCCAGAGGGTTTTGAGAACGGAAAAATTGAGACCAGTGCTCTCCAAACCATAATTACACTTTTTTATTTTATTTGCTTTCATTTTTGTGAAAGCAACAAACCTAATTACCTGGCAGGGATGGTCACCAGGGGTATATTGATATTTCAGTGAGTGTACAGTACTTAGCACAACTGAGTTCAAATATTAAAAAAAGCGTCCCCTCCCCCCAGCCCTCAGGTAGGTTGGTGTAAAAAGCAGGAGGGGTAACAGCAGAGCTTTACACAAGGAGTGATACTGCACAGTTGTGGTACATCGTTATTCAATGTGTTTGGAGGTTCGATTCTTCAAAACCTGGTCTGATCACTGGAAGAGGTGTGATGACACAGAGCCTTTCCTCCCAGGTGGGGTAAACGAGCCTCTTCTGGACCAAAATTGGCTTCAAATATGAAGCAAAGGGGTTCCTTGCTTTAAAAAACCCAAACGTATTTCTCAAGATGATTTAGTAATGTCTATTACACTGCATAAAGACCAGCATTAAGGAGGAGATTGCTGTCAGAGGCTATCTGCTACAGGCTGGACAGCTGTGGTGGTTGTACTGCTGAGGAACAGACTGTGCACTGATGACTCAACAACGTGGACAGATGAAGTCCATAGAGACATATCCCATCATGTGGCACAGACATGGAGAATTTCAGGGACTCTCTCATGTTCCTAGATGACTATAGCAATATCATAATGAGGGTGGACTTCAGCTCTCATGATCCCAGACTACTGATGCTGTACTATCTGATGTTTCTCAGAATTACTAAACTTCAATCTTATCAGGATTCATTTTATGGCACTTCTAGAAAAACATCTGAGTTGTGCAATGCAGACTTGTTCCTGCTATGCTTTGCCCTTGGATTGTAGCCTCTGCAAAGCCAGAGGGTCTGCAGCTGGCGCTTTCTTCTTCCTTGGGGTCCAGTCCTGTAAAGCTCAACTCCCACAACTGCGGAGCCCAGAAATCTTGCCTTGAGCCCAAACAGGTGAGGAAAAGCTGACCCTCGTCTAGCTGAAAAATCTTTGACTGAGTGCCTGGGCTTTGCAAGGCATTTGAATGACCCAGCTTTGTATTTTATTGATGGGTGATATAGATGTAAAAGGCTTGTAGGTTACCAAAGTGCTATGAAACTTTTTCCTCCAGGTTACGTGTGATAGTGGAGTCTTTCATCTGACAACTGGATTTGTGGCATCTTTGGAGTGTTTTTTTAGAGATGTTTTGACTTGCATCAATGAGACCTCCTTGGCTTATTTGTTTCCTGATGCCCTTTTTTTGGACCCATGTGGGGGGGACCCTGACAGCCTCTTCCCACAAGCAGCAGCCGCCTGTGAGCGCGGGCTGCTTTGGTGTCTGCCAGCCTCCCTACTGCAGCGTTTGTGTTATTTGCTATGCATTGCCGTGTTTGTGTTGCTATGCTGCTTGTTGCATCTCGTCTGGTGCCTGTTGCTGTGTGTTTCCTTACCTCAGTGCCAGTAAGGAGATGCCTGTGCCTGGCTTGACCAGCTGAGGACCAAGAGGTGACAGGAGAGTGACAGACCATGGGGCACCACAGTTCGGATCAATCTAGGTGAAGGGGTGGATGAAGAAGATGCAGGACAGGCCAGACAGTGACTGGGTTCACAACCTCTTTGAAGCTGAAGCCAGGCTCCCAAAATACGGTTGAAGCAGTGTGAGAAAGCTCCGAGTCGGGCAAGAGCGGGGGCACCTGGGTGCTATTTATGACTGAGCTACTGTGTGACCTTGAGCAGCTCACTGCACCTCTGAGTCATAGCTCTGCTTCCCGAACTGCAAAACGAGTGGTACAGCAACACCTACTTCATTCACAAGGGTATCATGCGGTGCAATTTTGTAACTAATTGAATGTAGGAAAACATTTTTTTTTTTTTTTCCCTATTGGTATAAAGGCTGCAATGCAACGGCCTGCTCCTCCTAACGCTCGCGTGCAGGCTGGGAGCGCGGCTGAACTCATTGACTTGCAGAGGGTGCTTTGTTCCCCCTAAGTGCGGGAGGAAATATTTGCAGAATAGGGACCCCTGTGCAAAGTTTTATGAGTTACCACATGGCCACTGTGCAGATCAATTACTGTAGCAGGTCTGTAATGAGACTAACTTACAAAACAGTTACTGGTTCTACAGCAACTTGAGCAGATGCCAAAAAATGTGGCCAATAATTAGTGACCGCCTGACAGTTCCAGGTTTTCTCGGCAGCGCTTGGTCAGAGCACAGTTCACAATGCAGCTGATTCTGGAGATGGTCCTGCTCGCGAGGTCAGATCAGCTGTTGTTTTTTAAAATATTTGTTTCATGTCAGTCTTTGTTAGAATCCCAGTTTAAAACCTTTCAGGTGTAAGTATAAAGCTTAAAAGCTTTTCCCCAGCTCCACCCTTAAGAATGGGTTTAATCCTTTTAACAAAGCTCTGATCTGACAGTTTATTTCGCTCTAGGCTTTAGCTTCAGTGGTTGCAGCCAAAACCTGACAAGTTCTTCTTGTTAATTCTGAATGTATTATCCAGTGACAAATGTATCTCCCACTTATATGTGACACTGAGAATGAAATGCATATGATCAAATTTCTTATAGCTGGAGTGGGGCTGGTTGTTAAGAACATCTCCATATCTTTGCAGTATGACAGTCAATCCAAACCCATTCTTTTTCAGCAGCATATCTCAGCCTAGTTCAGGACACTCATGATGGGTTGCAATCTGCTGCCATACTCTGCAAAGATTAAAGAAAGGCTAAAAATAAACCTGTCATTTTCCCTGGACATTTTCTTGTGAAATGCAGAGAGATACGTCACTAGAATGCAAAATAAATTCATATGGAATGCTTTATGCTGTGTTTTTTTTTTTATGGGCAGATGGAGTCAGTGTCGTTTCTGGTTTCTCATTTCTATATACAGTGGTGTTATGTACAGCCTTCCACCTGAAAGCTTGTCTTGGAAGCCAAAAGAGAATAAAATGGATTTTTACAATAAAGCCAAAAAAGTTCGTATTCTTATAAGTTTGCCAATATACAGGATGCAGATAATGTATTTGATGAACTCAGCCTCCTTCTGTGCTCATAAAGTATCGGCATGTTGATGGAATTTACTTTCTGGAATGTAGTCTGTGTCATGAGGTTGGGGTTTTTCTTTCTTTCTATAGGATAGATCTTCTTCTAGTGACAGATTGACACCTCCAGGAGGATGATGACTGCATGCAGTGGACCAAGAGCCAGGACTCTGCCCACAGTCGCTGTGATCCCATCCCTTGCTTAATCTCTTTTTAGCTGGTGGTCTCTTGATGTCCATTTTCCCTGTGTTTGAGTGGACCAGTCACCCTCAGACCAGTGCCATTGCATTTGCTTCCAGTCCTTTTGAGCTCCATCATTATTCCTGTTCTTTTCCGTGGCCATGTCATGCTCCCTTGAAGGCTGGTGACAGAAGATGCAACAGGTTGATCACCTCTGGGTGTTCGTTCCTCTGAAAGCAACTGCATCTTCCAGGTGACTGTCCTGAGACCTTCCCATGTCCTCTTCCCCCAAACAGTGCAAGGAACCATATCTGCAAATAGATGCACACGGGAGAAGAGCTGATGGGCAGGATATCTCCGGCCAAAGCTGGCTTGTGTCGCTGCAGTCAAATACACGAGGGTGACAGAGAAAGTCAATTTCCTGTTAAATTAGCTTGGCTGTTTCTCTAAGAAAGGTGGAATTTTAATGAAAGTGCTTATTAATGGATGAGCCCAGAGGGAAGTGGATTTGTGGCGAGGCCAGAACTTTATAAGGAAAGCCTTACCTCGTAAAAGGCCACAAAAGATGCTTACAGGACTGAACTTGGTCTGCTCGGGAATCGGCTGCTTGTACAGAGGGACAGTCTTCCTTTTCCCATAAAACATGCATTAAGGGTGCCAACTAAGTTGGTTCTTTTTTATATCAGTCACAAAAACAGTGGGAGGTTTAGTTCCTGTCAAACTTTATGGGCCATTTACGAGGAGGCCTTCCCCGAAGTATTTCACAGGCCAAATAAAAATAAATGGCACTGAAAAATTTTATAACACAATGCACGAACTGTTGTGGCAGTGGGAAAACATGTGCCGGAGACCTCTTCTCCCTCCTCTGCGCAGAGGAATTAAAATGGAATTTTAATTATTGTAACATTTATAGGCTTTTTCATTTTCAAGCATTACTGTAGTCTGGTTACCTTTGGGAGGGAGAGGTCGTGCCTTTATACAGAGATGAGAAAACGTGGTGGCAGAGGTGCAGCTTCATGGCCCTGGCGAGGGGCAGCTGCTCTGCAGAGGGAGTTGGATGCCTGAAGGAGGTGGTGGGCGATGACTTGCAGTGTTGATGGGCCTTTTGGAGCTGGGGGTTGCTGTGTGCCATGATTGGGCATCCTGTCCGGGTGCAGAGAGAGGCGGACATGGGCACACAAGTGTCTGCTGAGCCCGTAAGTCCCACTTCTCTAAAAAAGTGGGCTTAAACCTGGGGGCTCGGTTCAGGCTGCTGTGGGTGTGCTGCTGCTGCTGGGGGAAGACGCTTCCCCCTGTTACTTCAGCTTTTTTTTCTATTCAAAATGATAGGACAAAAGGAGGGAGCCAATTTCCCCCACTGCTAGGACCAGATAAAATATTCGAAGAGGAACAGTGGGGTTCAACTGACAGTAAGAAGCCTCTTAGCAGGAATAGCTGCAGTTCCCTCCTCACAAGTTTTAATCTCTGCTCTGGGCTATGGGGAGGAAAACACTTCTGTCTGGGGAGGAAAGCAGCATCTAAGTACCTGTGTGGAAAGGGAGCGGCTCTTGGGAATATTTTTAATAGAAACGGGTTGAGCAGTCGCTTCTGCGGGTGCTGTCTCTGCTGACGGGCGTGCTTCACAGCTCGCTCCCTGAACTGTTGCACTGCTGAACTCTCTATCTCGATGCTGGATTTACCGTACCAACAGCTTTATCGGAGGAGTGAAACAACAGCTTGCTTCTGCGGGAAGGGAGAGGAACAACCCACCCCTCAGCAACCAAATGGGCAGCAGGCAAAGATGTTCTCCAAATAGTTTCTCTTCCCCTCTCGTGCACATGTTCTCGGCAGCCGGGCTCAGCAGAGGTCAGGGGGTTCAGGCAGTAATGCAATTACACCATCGCCTCTTCAGATCACACATTTGATTAAAAAAAAAAAAGCCAATTAAATCCCTTTACCAACCTTATGATATTAGAGCTGCTGCTATTTTCTTATTTTTTGTTTCCCATGAGGGTGGTCAAACGTTGGAACCGGGGCCCACAGACGATGTGGGATCTCCATCCTCAGGGATGCTCAGAACTTACCTGGACACAGTCCTGAGTGGCCGGATCTAACTGGAGCTGCTCTGAGCTGGAGGGTTGGACCCAGGGACCTCCGGCTGGTCTGTCCCTTACCATGTCGTGCTCTGGCTCTGCAGTTCAGGCTGTTTGGATTTGGAGGAGCTTGAATGATTTTGGATGTGCAGTGGCAAGGGCGGCTGCCTCTCCCTCTGCCCCAACAGAGCCCTTGGCTCATCCTCTGAGGCACGTCCTGCCACGCAAGGTCAGGAGCAGGAGCTGCGATTAGATGGATGTGGGAATCTGATTTAACCTGACAGTAAATAAGTTCTTCTGAGCCAGGGCAAGGCAGGGCAAGGGTAAGGTCTGGTTGCAGGTGCTAACCTTTTGATGAGGACGGACTTAAAATGGATCAAGCCTGCGGAGTCTTTTTTTTAAGTGTAAAATGAGGTTAAATGAACTTTCTCAGTGTGCGTTTTTTTTGTGACTGATAGTGAAATGCTCAGACAGTATAAAAAGATGGGATAAAACCAGGAACATCTCTGAAGTTTTACTAGAAAACACAAAAAAACTATCCAAGTTTTTTTTTAAAAGCAAGCAAACCAGGACAAACAGGGTTTGTTTTTTTTTTTTTTTCACTTATTTTCTTGTCCCCATCCTTTTCTGTACTTTCAACACACAAGGTCTTCTAAAAAATGTTAATTTTTCAAGCTTCTATTGATCTGGCAGTCTGTTTTAGTGACACATCTGAGTGGTTCTCCTATTGCTGACAGGCTGAGTTTGCGTTATCTGTGATGCCGTATCAGTTCTGGTTCAAAGTCAAGCTACCAAACAACAGGACATGGCTTTGAAATAAGCCTCTGGGATAAACAGAGCTGTAAACCAGTGATCTCAACAACTTTGCATAACAACGTAGACTAGAGAGACTTTGTTCCCCCTCCTCAAATACCTCTGACTTCATGATTTTGATTCAAAGCTTTAAGAGTGTTACACTGATGCAGAAGATTTAAATGCTGTAAAACATACAAGTATCCAGTTGCTTTCTAGCTTGGGTGTCAGGCTATAAGAAAAAATACCAACTAGTAATGTAACACGAAAAACATTGTACTCTAGAAGTGACTAACTAGATTCATTTAATTTTTAATTTGTTCTGGGTAACGTCAAAGTAACTAAAATGCTGTTAATCTTCCTACTCTGAATAAGACGTCTGCTAACAGGGAGGAGTGAGGGAGGGAGACGCCTATTAAAAGATTTTAATTAAGTGAAAGTGGCAGTATTACCCAGGGAGAAAGTACTGTCTTTTATTCTTTCTTAAGTGGTGTCTAGTTGAAGGCATGCAGTAATGTCCCGTCTGCCTGAGGTCTCCTCCGAGCTGAAGAAGTTTGTAGGTGTCAGTGAAGGGACGTTGGCGATGGTGCTGGGGCCGTGGTGTGGGTGCTGGACACTGTGTGAGCTTGGTGAGGCCGCGGGCTGCAGTTGAACAGCCGCTGCTGCGACAGGCTCAGCTGGAGCAAAGAGCATCAACAGCCCCAGTGAGCAACTCCAAGGCTGATGCCAGGTCTTCCTCCAGCTCCCTGCAGGCGGTGGGAGATGGAGGTGCCTGTTATCCTGCTCTTTTCTTCTGCTTCCTGCAAAGCTCCTCATCTCCCTGCTAGGCAGAAGAAGGTTGGATGGGGCTTGGAGCAACCTGGTCTAGTGGGAGGTGTCCCTGCCCAGGCCAGGGAGTTGACACTAGATGATCTTTAAGGTCCCTTCCAACCCAAATCATTCTATGATTCTAAGAATGACATTTTCCACTCCCCAAGGCAGTAGATACTAACAATACACAAGAGTTTAGGACCTTCCAGCAATGCCCATGTAGCCCCACTGGTGGAAATGGGCTGTACATCTGTTAGAAGAACTGGAACCAAACCTGCAGGAAGTGACCGGAGGGGAAAGTCGCCTTCCTCTTCCTCACTACGTGTGTGTGTTTGTAGAAGACTGGTGGTTCTACCTGCTTTTACAGCCTGTGGGTCCTGGCTGCTTATTGCCAGCAGTTTCACCACAACAGCAACTGGTTTTTCTAAATTACAGGATACATGAATGGAGGATTAATGAATATTGCGACCTAGCAGATTTCCCAGTGAATAGCCTCCCTGCATGCCGTGTGGGCTGGGTGCAACCCAAGCGGCTGCGCACCAGCCCTCCTGATCAGGGCTCGCGGTGGCCCTTGCGCAGTACCTTCCTCTTGGGAAAAATACCCTCTTGATTGTAAAGAGTTCTGCTGAAAGGGACTGAATCACTCAAGGGACCTCAATTCTGCAATCTTTACTCCTATGGTTAGGTTGTTACATTCCATCACACAAATAATAGTAATCAAAATGAGTCCAACAGTTAAAAAAAAAAAAAAAAAAAAACCCAAAACAAAAACTGCAATTTTTANGGGGAGAAAGGTGTGCCTTTTTTATTTTATTTTTTTTTTTTTTTTTTTTTTGCTAGAATGTCTGGAAAATATATTTCCTTGTCAGTAAATTGCTGAAAGGTTTTTCTCTACTGGCAGAATTAATTTGCTTTTGTGTGTGTATATATATTTTAAAAAAACATGTGGAGAGAAAAGTTGCCATTTTTAACGAAAAATAGATTTTTTACTGAAGAAATTATTCCCATCACAAACACTTCTAAAATTTGATAGTTTTTGCTTATGCAGCGTGTATATCAGACTTAAGGTCTACTCATGTGAGTATGGGTCATAGGATCAGGTCTTCCTATGTGGCTCATCTTTCCTGTCCACAAGAAGCAATACCTTTAAGACTTGTGCCCGACAGGGCAAGATCTGAGTAGGATTGTTTATGTTGCCACAAAAAAAATGATGGAAGTTAATTTAAGTTAGTATAATCTCAGTAATCACTGGCTTTATTGCCCAGGAAAACTTAAGACCTTTCAGGCTCTTCATTCTGCCAAAAGCTGAGATCATGGTTTCTAAACTTTGCTGCTTTGTACCGATATGCAGGTGCTAATCATTTCCATACAGCTGAGCCATAATTTGCTGGCCTCCTCTATAAAACATACCAGCTTTTCACAGTGCCTTCTTATATATGCTGCTTTACAAGGAAACTGTAACTAACAATTAAACCAGCATGTAATATATTATTTTCTTAGTTTATAGGGGCAGCATATTAACAAGAGATGCCTGGAGGTATGTGGTTCCCAGTGTCCAGCCCTTCAGTGGTTCAGGTTTACGCGCAGATATGAACATACGACCCTCATGGATAATCAGGTTGCAAATGGCTCTGTCGAGTAATTGCAGCATTAGTTTTCTCTAACTGAAGCCTCAAAGTAATTTCAGCTTTTTATAATTACAGAGCTAGTGGACTGTAATAATTTCCAAATGTTTTGGAGCTGCTTTAAAGCTGATCTGCAACATGTATTTAAGATAAATCTCAAAGGCCCAGATTCTGAAGAAATACTTTGGCTGCTGGGCTGGGACACTTTTTTTTTTTTTTTAAGTAAAACCTGTTGGGGAAATCTTCACTGATGCATATAAGATTTATACTGGCCACAAACTGGTCTGGATAAAGTGGGACCTCTGAATGGGCTGAGGGAGAAGAGGTGAGAGATGATACACAGACATGACCAAACCTGTGATATTAGAACACTTTAATGACAATTTTGATGCACGCTTTACTAGAAAAATATAATTCTCCCCTTTCTATTTAAAGCATAAAAGCTACGGTCAGTCTAGATCTGAATGTATCTCAGTGAATGATTTTGAAGTGAGGCCATTTCATTGATTAGAAATGCCTTCTTATCTGGGAGGTTTAGGTGGCTTATGGGATTTCTGTGCTACATACGTAAAGATGAGCGTGTGGGTCAAGACTTCAAAGGTAGTGAAATGCTTATAGCTGGTGATGAGTGCCTTAAGGGAATTCTCAAAAGCACCTGAGCATGCTGACCCACCTGTTCATTTTTGGTATTTGTGCATAAATAAGCCTGAAAACTGGGCCTGAGGATGGCCATCACCTCAGTTGTCTCATCCTGGTGACCTAGTCTTAACGTCTTTCCCAGTAAAGCTTCTCGTGGTTGAACATAAGGTTGGATATATTAATGTGCTTGACATTCATCTAGTGAGTAACCCTCAACTACTTTTCGGGGATGTAAGGCTTCAATTACTGTGTCCAGGATTATAAACAATAAATCGTGATCTCCATTGTTTCTCAGACTGCCTGAAATCTATAGGAAGATATATTGTAGGGGGAAAGCTGGGGAACTACTTGAATACCTGGAAAAGAACGGGGAAAAATAGTGTAACTGATTCTGGCCTGGCAGTTATTTAACTATGAGTCTGACTCATGGCATGGGGAGCGAATTGAGGAGGTTCCTGGCCAGCCCAAGGGAACAAGATCAGGTTAAAAATCTTTGTATTGGAAATAAAACATAGGAGAAAGGAGTAATGTGCAAATGGCAGCTGACTCCAGAACTGAGTAGAACTAGCAAAGGTTTGCTTTCTTCCTTCCCATTTCCACAGTATTACAGCAGGGCTTGGTCCTGCTGGTGGTTAAGCTCTTTGCATCTTCTCTTTCAAGGAACTGAAGCGTGTGAATATTTCTGCAGAAGTCATGAGGAAACCATGCACGTTTGTGGTGCGTGTAGGCTCCTGGCTGCCTGGCCGAGCAGATGGCTCTGTCAGCAGCTTCTTGGCTTTTCTTTTTTGGGCCATGGAATTTTGTTTGATTTAAAGGCGGTGAGGGCTGTCTGACGCAGTGGTTGCTGGTCTAGTAATGGAGGCACAAACTTCTTGAAACGGTGAGGTTCTCAAAACCAGAAGGGTTTTAAGAAATGCAGATTTACATGGGAGGTAAAGGTCTTCAGTGATTTCAAATACAAGAATAGCAGTGCTGTATGTGTGCCCTATGACCCTCTAGCTCCAAACTGTGCCTGTAAGATGGATGATGAGGTGTGCTAACCGAGGTGGTGAGGGACAAGTGTGCTTGTACTTACAGCATGGTTTGAGCAAGGCAGTGCTGTTGAGCTTGGTTTCTCCTGCCTTGTGCATAACAACTTGAAAATCAGGTGCAAAATGCCTTTGCCTCCTTTCCTGCAAGCCTGCCTTGCCTACTGCATCATCTTGAGATGGGTACTCAGGGATACCATCTTGCCTCTGTGTGTATATTTTTCAATGTGAAAACTAACTTTTATTGGAAACAAGAGTCTTATTTTAAATAAGAAAGAGAGCAAAGAATTTTTATCCTTTCATGAAGTTGATCCAAACCTTCAAAGTGTTTTGGTAATGGTGTTTATGGCTAAAAGATTGATTATTTGAGTCTGTGTTAGAGTATACTTTTTAGTATGAAGTAATGGCTCATTACAACCCAGCTCAGGAATGCTTTTGAGTTTTTTAGGAATTTTTTAAAGCTGGATGAGGAGGGAAGAGTGTGAGGCACCAAGTTTAGCATTTTAAAACATCTGGATCTGCTCTATGGTTTATTTTTTAATGTGTTTTCCATGAGTCTGTTTAAACAACCACATGGCTTGATGGCAAAATGAATGCAAGTGTAGTGTTTGGAAGGGGACCCTGGATAAAAGTTCGGCTTGCTAACTAGAGTCAAGTGACATGCTCTTGTTTCTGGTTAGGTCATGTGGATTCACAGAAAGAGCCCATCTTGGCTGCTGCTGTTCCTTTTCTCTGCCAAGAGCTGCTAAACATAAAGCAGGCAAAGGAAATACTAAATTACAGAACACCTAATCTTTAGTCCTTTGTTTAATCTCAAATGAGTCTCCCCGATCTCATAAACTAGAAATGAGGACAACATGGAAGGCCAACCACAAGAGGGTGTAGGACCTGGCCTTGAGCAAAAGGTCCCCTGTGGCTGCAAGGGCAGGAGCAGAGAGGAACAATCCTGATAACACCTTTCTTAGGTTGTGCCGTTACCGTGCTTTTGAGAGAGTTGTTCTTCTGCTGGGCTCTCCGCACACCAGCAAGGTGTAGCAAGAACTGGTCCCTGTTTACCTCCTGTTAGTTTTGAGGAAACCGATTTTTTTGTTGGCTGTTGTTAGAAATATAACAAGATCTATTTCTCTATGAAATTCAGAAGGACCTTGTTGTTGATAGACACTGGCAGAGGTAATGATTTAGCCTCAATCCTGCTTGCAAGTGATCTTCTTTAATCATTGCTCTTCGCCCTTCCCTCTGTCATCCTTTTTCTCATATCTTTTTTTTTCTCAGCTTTTCTCTCTTCCAAGCATGTGTTTTTATTCTGTCACTGCTTTCAGCTCAGCCCACATGCTCATGAGGCCTCAGGTCTTCAATCCTGCACTTACATAAGGAGAACGGGGCTGACTAAGGTACAACCTGGGGCAGTTCTTGGGGATTGTGGGGTCCACCTCCGCTGGAGTTCTACAGTCTTCCCTAAAATCCTTGTCATTCGTTGACATTCTGTCTTAACAGTGACATGCAGTGGCAGCACGATGCAACAGAGGCAGCTGCAGACATCATACAAACGTGTTACTGCATCACTTTTTTCCACCAACGTGTGAACACCTTTGAGGGGCCTGGTACACCTTGTGTCCCAGTGTTAGCTGTCTCTGAGGGTTTTGCTGACAGTCTCAAGCCTGCAGAGATGGGCACAGGTGGAGTGTGAAGAGAGGCACATAGGCAAAAAAGATAGGATCCTTTACAAGGCAAGGATGTCTTTCCTGTTTTCCAGCATATAAGACTAAATATTCTTGTTCTATTCGTGTAACTGTGATAAGGAATTATCCACTCTGTTCTTGTTTTGCATGATATTGTTCTCTTAATCTGTATTTTATGCATGTGCACACACATGCAGAATAAGCAGCTAAAAAGTGGTGGTTGCTGCTGGGTACAACTTGGGGTTGTGCCTGGGAACGATTTGTGGAGGTCACTCTTTTAAGACCCGTATTTCCCAAGAAAGACTGGAATTTGTGCTGAATTGATTTTTAGAGAACTGATCCCTTGCAAAAAGTTGCAGGAAGGGTTGGATGGCAGTGTTTGTACAGGCAGCAAAGGGAAAAGATAGATTCCTTGGGAAGGAGACAAGGGAGCCCCAAAGGAATAGAATGAAGGTTGTTGAGGGAGGGGTAGACTGCAGAAGGGTAAGGAAAGCTGAGTGTTGATACTTTTGGGGTATCTTCTGTGCTTCAGGGGTACAGTTAGTCTACTTGCATGGAAAATAAGGGATGTTAGTGTGCAGATGTGAAAAGGGCACTGGAGATGGAGCCAAGGATAGTGCTATTTGTCTTCAGTGACTTGTACAGATTCCTGAGCTGAGGAGTGGAAGAGTTAACCACTGTGTGTATTAAGGCTACAAAAAGCTTTTCAACCAGGAACATAAATTACTGAAGCCGCTATTCACAAAAACACATATCAGACATAAAACAACTGCCACAGCTTTTCAGATGTCTTATTGTGCTTCATCTCATGGTGATGACTGGCGTGCTCTGGGACTACTTTTCAAAGTATTCTCCTTTGTATCTCAAGAATACACAATGGCTCAGCCTTGACATCTATCTTCATATGTAAGGAGACTGATAGGTCACTGGTGACACAGCTGCTAACACGTTATCAAGCATCTTCTGATTGCTTCCAGGCAAGTGTTCTTGTCCTGTACAAGACAGAAAACACTTAGATGTTCCTTTCCTGAATATCTTACTAGATTTCTATATACTTTGAATTATGGGAAGAACAAACATTAGACACACTTTTTCCTCTGCTTTGTGATTTGCAGGGATTCTGAGATCAACATTTCCAGTAACTACTGGATTCCCTCATTCCCAGTAGGGTCCTACTGTGAAGTGAATATGCAAAAACCCCCATCCTAGAAAGTTGCTGAGGTCCAGATCCAGAGAGACAATACTCAGCTAATCAGATACGCACTTCTGACTCCTCTGTTTAAAAGCAGCCAGATGTTGTCCTGGTCTTTATCAAGTTGAACGAAGCAAACAAGAAATTAATGTTGCTGGACCAGGATCTTTTGTCTCCTTCCCAGTCACTGTGGACAGGGGCTGCTAAGCCATCTAGCCAGAGTGATTTTCACCTTGCCAGCCTTCTGTCTGTCTTGCATTCATGCTTGAGAAGTTGCAAGATTGTCTGCACCATTTATAATGGATCAGTTTGATTACCCAGTTCACTGCATGGACGCACAAAATGTTGGCACAGCTGTTGGGGAGAGAAACCAGCATGTGGTCAGGCTGGGTTTTGAGGGGAGGAGGGATTTCTCTGTAGGGGTCTTCTCTCTCTGCCTGTTATTAAGTAATGACCTGAGCATCGCACCTCTGACATGGAGAAAATCTCATCTTATTCCTGGGCAACATGACGGCCTGTGGTGCTATAAAGGTAAATAAAGGCAGAATCCAGAGCATCGCCTTGGCGAGGAGGTTCCCCAGGTCTTGCTCACAAGGAGGGGCACCGTGTCTTAAGAAATAACTGGGGCGGTTATGGCTATCACCAGAAGTTCATGTGACTGTAGTCCTAAACGCTCTTGGTTATACAGGTGAAATAAATAGGGACAAGGTCTTCAACCACTTTTGAGGATCCATGTGTGCTTAGAAATGTTGCTTTTTCCCTATACTGCAAGAAAACAGAAGGGGAAACAACCACGGTAGTGGTCTGAAGTGCTGCAGTGGTTGAACTTGCCTGTTTGGGATCTTCAGCTTGAACAGTTGAAAGAAAGAAGATAGGTCAGCCATTGCCTGGCTTTAGAGATCTTCCTGATCTCTCTCTCTTTTTTTTTTTTTTTTTTTTTTTAATGAGGGGGAGGTTGGCGTGATGGTTCTTCAGCCCATTCCTCTTGAAATGCTCCTCGGAGGTCTGCAACCATGTCAGGGCTGGTGGTGGTCACAGCCGTGGGGAGCCACGTGGGATGTAACGCCAAGGTCAGTGCCACACACAGCGGGCAGTCCCTTTTACCCTCACGACAGGCTTCAGCAGGCACGGGTGTCTGAAATGCTTCTCCTCAGGCTTTTGAGGCTGGTGTGTCTGTCTGCAAAGCTGCTGACAGCATCACGCTGAGATCTGCTGGAAACTGCGATCTGGGAAACCTTATGCCAAGAGAAAAAGTATCTTAAAGTGATTTTACTTTTTAGTGCGCAGCTAAGTACTCATACTCCCCTTCATGCTTCTGAGCTGAAAAAAATCAGGTCCCCCTTGCAAAGTGAAGCTCAAAATGAAGGGCAGCGCTCCTGAATGTGGCAGAGGCATTCGGTCTGTTTCATTATTTAATAGCAACAGATGAAAATTGTTGGCTCCACCTCCGCGCTTTTATCTGCTCCATGGCAGGTTATGTTTGTTCTTGTTGTCTGGGAGGGCTGACAAAGACACAGGGTCTGGAGCCAGGTGGCTCTGAGGTCCCTGCCCGAGCCTGGCTGTGGTGTGGGGATGGCTCCATGGGTGCTCGGATGGGTCAGAGCCAAGCCCTGCAGTGCCGGGCTCGGGGCATGCAGTTAACCAGGGGAAATATCATGTGTAAATATTTTCTTTCCTAAACCAAGAAGTCTGCAAGAAGGAGGTTCCAGAGCACACATAAATGTCCAGCCCTTGCAGCTCTGAGGCTGGTTGGGTCCAGCAATGCCCACCTGCGCTTGTATTAACATTAAATATAAACAGTGTGGTTTTGCCAGCCTCATCCCTCAGGCTAGCTATGTTTCACAACAGCTCAGCAGTGGATTTTCCTGTCCCCTCACCCCTTTTTTTTTTCTTTTTTTTCTTCTTCTTACAATAGACTGAATCAAAATCCAGGGTTAACTACAGCTAAGTGACCATGAAGGCTCAGAGTTTAATCCTAGGGTCCTGGTCCTTTCAAGCACTAGTCCTGCTGTGACTCTGTAGCAATCTCTTCTAGCTCTGCAATTTTCCAGTTTTTCAGGGTTGCCTTACCTATATCCAAACCCCGGCCCTAAGCCCCAGCTGGTGGCAGGTAATTGTACCCCAGTGGATCAGAAGAGGTGTAGTTCTCCCACATCGGCCCCCTCAGTAAACCTCACTGTGGCTGGAAGAACCAGACAACAAATCTCCCTCTTCCACAGCGTTGCCTAAATTTCTATCTGGCCCAGAGGTGAAGTATGAGCCTATTAACACCTGCTGACACAGATAAGCAGCCAACAGTTTGAGTCCATGAACGCAGCAGTGAACTGCCAGCTTTCCCAACCCCAGAATTTAGATCCACGTGAACCTAGTCCGAAGCATGGACAGATGACTTCTTTCTACACTGAAAAATAAGCCTTTTCACTTTCATGTATTAATTGCTGTCTTACATGCTGATATAGCTGAGCCATAAACTTAACTCACAAATGCTGACAAATGTACACAAGGGTCAGTTTGAAATCTGTGTTCAGTCATAATCCTGGAGAGATTAGCTACTTGTTCAGACTGGTAACACGTCTACTTGCACATCGGTGGGAGGCAGAGCTGATTTTTGGGGGTTTCTGCTCGGTCAGACCCACTTCCAGCAGGTTTTCCATGCCCTGCAGGTGCTGGGGTGAACTCCCATTCAGCCTCCATTTCTCCCAACCACTGCTGAAACAATGAGTCCGAAGCAGTGCCTCAAAGCTCATGGAGTTTCCCCTGTGGTGTTTGGGGAGGGGGGGGGGAACCCTTAGGGGATGTTTTTTCTCTTGGTGTTGGCATGCTTTCACTTAAGTACATAAGGATACCAGAAATTAATACAGTTTTTCTCTGGCTCTTGTTTGGAGCTTGACTGATTTTACAGCAGGCTCCGAGGAGACTGCATCTACCTGCTGCTGTCTGGGGGGATTTGAAGTTGAATAACATTGAGATGAGGCGGTGCAATGCTTGTGTGGGATGGGGAAGGCTTTCTCGCTTCCGCGGATGAGTCAGATGCTGCTTTTCTGCAGCGGGTGACTGATTCTCCAGGAGAGTGGTAGAACTCCGTAGATAGTGAGGGATCACAGCTGCGGAGCTTTTATGGAGGCTGTTGAGTTAAGGATCAAGTAATTATAAAAGCTAGGGAGCATTTCCACCAAGCTGAGCAATGAGTTGAGATGGCTTTTGGGACAGGCTCAGCTTGCCCGCATGAGCAGCTAGTAGTGTAAGAATGCGATGAAAATAAACAAGATATTGTGTGGAGACTCAGTTAAACAGTCAAAAGACAATTCATCCGCTGCATTTGTGACAGGTGAATGAAATAGAATACCTTGAGAAAGAGCTTGAGGTCAGGGTTTTTTTTCTGGGATGGAGAGACTAAATCAGAAGCCTACACCTTTCATGGAAGGCAATCAAGCTCTTTTTCACCAAACATTTGGATGTCAACATGAGCAGCTTGAGCCCATGTAAGATTATAGACTTTTTCATGTGTCAGTCAAAATATCCTGGGGAGAAAAATGTCACATTCTTCCTCTGTGTTACTGGCACTCATGTTTTGTAAAACACATAGCTTTTTATTTAAAATAGATCTGCTGATATAAAAACTGAACACAAAATATCAGGAAGTTGGCTGGTCTCTTAAAAGGGATGCTTGCTGAGAATGTAAAATTAATTTGCTGCATGTGAAAAATGCTAGCTGTGGGGACAGATGACAGAGAAGGTGTCTGAAAGCAAATAGCACGGATATGTTTCCCCTCTCCTGCCAAGCAAAATAGTCCAATTTTGTTCACAAAGGGCTGTTTCTGGGGCTAAGTTGGTAATCTGATCTTTATTCCTTTCATAATTGTTTACTTCTTTCCTAGTCTCTTTTTTCCAGCACACGACACTTTTGCGTGTCTTGTATAAGGACAGCAAATAGGCAGAGGTCACTGCCAATGACAGATGCCTCATTCACTTGGTGAATTATATTGTTGTTCTATGCAAGATGCTCAGGGTCTTTAGATAACATGTTTTTCCCTGCGGCAGAGCTCTGCTGTTAGGACTTGGGCCATAGGTCCAGCTTAACAGAAGCCAAAAACGGATGTTCTTGGGGTGAATTACTTGTTCCCCTGATTAAATAAACCAAAGCATCAAAAGTCTTTTTCCACATGTATAAGAAAATTGCATAAGATGTCCTAAAAATACCAGCCCCAAGAGTGCAACAGAAACAGAATTGGCCGTTTCTCTCAGCTGCTGACCATGACTTCCATAACACCTCCCTTGTCTCTGGCACCTACCTGCATTACTCCAGAGGAAGGACTCTGTTAGATCCAAGGGTGCAATCTCACTTTCAGGACACTGAGTGTTAACTGTGATGTGTCCAGTATAAGAAGATAAAGCCATGACTGTGTGTCTGTGGTGCTCAGCTGAATTTCCCTTCTGGGTCAGAGCAAGCCATGATTCTCCTGGTGTGTGCTAGATTTACGCTTCCACAGAAAACGTGGAGACAGATGGGTGCTTAATTGCCAATTTAAGACAAGACTGAGTATGGAAAAGTGCATCCGTATTTTTGTTTTCTAAAGAAGACTTGAGGCGCGTGCTTCAGCCCACCTCCATGATTAACACCAGCCTGGAGGATAGGGACCAGAAGATCCAAACTGTAGTTTCAGGGTCCTAAAGGCTTCTTGGTTGAACTGAACATTGCTTCAAATTGATTGTTAAATCAGGGAGCGTGGGTGTAGCTCATTCCATTATAATCCCCACAAATTGCTTTGTAATCGAAAGCTTTTGTTCCAGTGTCAAGTGGTTAAGCACCAAGTAAGAAGATCTATTTTACAAGACCAGACAAGATCTGACAGACAGCGGAAACTTAACTTTCAACAAATATAACAATCAACATGAGAGAACCAAAAGGTCCTCATTAAGCACTGCTGTTTTTAATTAATTGGTCCTTCAGATTTACTTCTTTAAAGCTGCTAACAGCCTTAAGCCTTTCCTAGATTAATTACAAAAGACGAGCAAATCACAATAATTAGTTTAGCCTCAGGCTCTTGCTAGGCCTCTGACCTACGTGTGTAGGTTTGCTCCATGCAGCGTAGACAGGGGGAAGCAATTTGCCTTCATGTCTTGTTTCTGAATCAGAATTTCTAGCAGGAAGTGGTTTTTTCTTTTCTTCAGTTGTTGAAAAGTGTAATTTTCCTTCCCTTAATATATTCTTGTCACTTAGTTTAAAATGATCCTTCTGCTGTAACGACTCCCACTTGGGCTGGAAACCCTCCTTCACCAACAACAGCTCAGTCAGTGATGATGACTTTCAAGGCTTGTAATTCTTGGCTTATGGGGCCTACAGACTCAGGGAAGTATCATTAAAAATGAATCATGCTGCTCCCCTGGGGATGTGCTTGCTTCCCGGGATGCACATTAATGTGAATCCATCACCCCTCCCTTGCCGCAGAGGGCCGGTAAGTCAACAGTGCAATGTAAGAATGAATTTCAAAAAGGAACATATATACGTACCTATTCATAAAGAGACAGCAGCTTTCTGTAGGTGCCCGTAAGAGGCAGACCCATGGTTGCACCGAGAAGCTGATACTCTTTAGGTCTTTCCCTATCTGATCTGTGTTTTCATCTATAACTTGATACGAACTTTTGGGGCCATCTCTAGTCCATTCATGAGACAAATCCTCCCATTTCAACAGTCATCACCTTGGTTTCGCTGAGTCTGTTAACAGTGTAATGGGAAAGCGTGCTTATCTTTGCCTGGAAACTGTGTGCCTCGGTTTCCCTACCTGTAAAATGGCCACAATACCATCCCTTGGAGATTAGCTACATGTCTTGCCTTACTCATTCTGTAAATTGCTTCTTGATCCTAGGTTGATGGGAGATAAGGGAAAATTATTGCTGTTTGTGCTCTTGATTAGATAATCATCTGCTTAATTTCCTGTGAGTTCAGTGAGACTTATCAAGGCACCTAAGAATTATGCTGAACTGTGGTTTAAGAAGTGACATCATCATTGTGCTGTATGGTCTAACAAAATCGAGTGTAACCATGGATAACCACTAAAAATGTTGTTCTAAGGTGTCTGCTGTGCCCCTCTGCAGGGTTCTTCCTGGGGGGTGAAGCTGGGTGGGAGGTGCCGGGGTGAGGGCTTGGGGGCCATCTGGTCCCTGTGCCCTGCTGGGAGTGATGGGAGGCTCTTGCCAAACTTTTTAGCCCAGAAGCAGGGTGCAGTCCTGCTGCCAAGAGAGGAGAATCTGCTGCAAAAGTACTTTCTAAGTAGAGTAGGCTTTGCTCACCTCTCGGGCTGTTGGTATCGCTGATGTCACAGCAGTAGTCAAACAGCGGGAGGGAGCCAGAGGACCCAAGCTCACTGTTTCCCGCTCCCTTGGGGTCCACGAGGAAAATCCTGGCCAACACAGCTAATCCACTTCCCCTTTGTTGCTCTGACAAAAAGAAAGGTATCCTTATCTCCGTAAACTGGAGGCGTAATGGGAAGCAAACAGGGGCCTTCCTCTTCCTTCTACTTATCATTTCTTTGTCCCTCTAAATTTGTCTCTGTCCCTGGGCCTCAACCTCCCACTTCAAGGGCAGGACAGGGCAGGCTGATAAGCTGTCTCTGAAACCGCTGGTATTGAAGCAATTATTCAGCAGCTGCAGCCCTTTGCAGCTGAGCAGAGATTACCATCTCTATCCCTGGGAAAACTGTCTTCATGCCTCCTTAATGTATCCTGGCCTGCAGACCTTATTTATGGCACCTTCTGGCTGAATTACTGAAGTGACGCAGTCCTGGGACCTTTACTGCTCTTTCTTTGGACTCTGTCCTCAAAAACAAGGACTTTTTTTTTTTCTTCCCTATCTACCACTGCTTATGCTTAATCCGGTTCATGGGATAGCATCACTCGCGCTCGCTGCAGAGAGCTGGTCCTGTGTGTTTGCTGTCCTGCGAGAATATCTGCAGTGTGGCACAGGCAGACTAGTACTGCCAATAGCTGCTCTGCTACGTGCGTGCTAATATTGCCTTAGTTAATAGCTCGGATTCGTAGCTAATTTGAATGCAGTTGGGGAAATATTGTCTGCAATATTTCCATGGAGTTTTAAAACAGATCTGCCTGCAGTTCCTAGGCACAAATTGTTGCGGAAAGTAGATGTTATACTTAAAGCTTTGCATGCTTAGATAGCCCAGAGGTGTGATCAGTCCTGAAGACCGGGAATCAAATATTTCTATTCACCCTCGATTTGGAGTTGAAGAAATCTATAAGAATCATGACATTGTCACCAATTAGTTTTGATGCACAGTCCAGAAGTTAAAAGCAGAAATGAGGGTCATCTTCTGGGGTATTTTTTTTCCCCACTAGTTAGTTTGCTGGCATTGTCCCAATAGCTGCCACCATGGGCACACTCAGACAAGAAATAAGAGAACTGACGATAGCTCTTCTCACTTCTGTGAATTATGCTCAGTTATCCGGCATGTGAAACGGGTGCAGTAATACAGCAACCTGCTGCACTCTTCAGCTCTCCCTCCTGTGGCTGCACGGCTTTAAGAAGCTCTTACCTCTCTATGCTTCATCACGTTGGTTTTACGCTGCAATTTCATTATCAAGCTCTTGGGATGGGAAGGCGGCGATGAGAAGTCTGAGGAAGCTGCGTGTGCAGAAAAAGGCAAGACAAAAATCACTTCTCCAAAACTTTCTAGGCGAGAGTTTCCTCTGCTTGAGGAAAGAAAAACCCTATAGGATTATCAAACGTATCAGCAGAGAGATTACAAAAATAAATAAATACAGCAGAGAGTCAAAAAGCCCCCCAAAACTATTAAAACCAAAGCCCCCAATGGTAACTATGGCAGCGCTGCTGGCAAGACACAACCGACACAGAGGAAAAATGTTTTTTCATTTTTTTTCCCCAAAAAAGCAGCTGTTGAAAGATCTTAAATCAGCGATCGAGCTTCTGCTTTCATTTACACCTGGCATGGCCTGGACCTGTGCCGTTTTTGGTGCTGCATGTGCACGGGAGCGTGGTGGGGTTTGTGCTGGGGCGGGAGGGATGGGAAGATCAGATCTTCTTTCAGAGTTATGGATTTAGCAATAAACGATAACGATTTCCCCTTTATATAAGCAACAGTAGGGGAAACAAAACAAAACAAAACCTTTGCCTCATTTCCTGTTGTGTTTTGAGGTTTCTTACCAACACTGAAAACCACAGTTCATTACGGGAAGTTTTAGTGGTCTGTGTCTGTCAGTGTTTTAAATCAGTATTTGGCATCAGCGAATGAGACACTTTTCCCTTGAAGTAGGAGGGGAATTTCACTCTTTTGTGTGTGTTTTGTTTGAGAAATTCTGCATTCACATTTCTTGTCAAATTTCTCCTTCATAAGCATTGTGAAAAGCTACACTAACAAAACCAAGAATGTTTTGAATGGTTTTCCTCCAGGTTCGATGAATAACGCTTCACCGTTAACCTGCCCACGTGCCAGGGCCTTGGGAGCGTGGCCGCTGCCGGTCTGTTGTCAGCTTAGTTTTATATCACAGCCTCTTTGCAGAGACATTAGTTTTCATCAATGTTCTTGTTCTGGAGAGAGTTATGACCTTGGGATGCTGGTAAAATTTTGTGAAGTTAGTAGGCTTATGTTTTATACCATCTAGGATGTTGGGATGGTGTTGTGCAAGGTGCTGTGCATATATATGGGTAACGGTGCCTCCCAAAACACATTGTGGACTGGAGGAGCTGGCAGGTAAATGAAACACAACTTCTTTGGGTGAGAGAAAATTTCTTCAGAATGATGGGAATTGACAATCAAGCACAACAACTGCTTACCTTCAGTTTGCTTTCTGCATGCACGGTATTGCAGTGGTTCTGCCCGTGCGTTGGAGAAGATGGGTTGGGATGCTGTGGTTTGGAGGGCATGGACTGGAGGAGACGCCACCTCTCCCAGCGGGTGGCAAGCCTGAACCGAGCCCCATCTTTTTCACTACCTCATTTGTGACTCAGAAGAACCCTCTTAGTCTTTCCTCCCTAGCTGCCAGTCTTCAAAAGCATTAGGATTGGTGGTATTAATCTGATTTTTATGAAGTACCCTGAGACACTTGGATGAGAGTGAGCACAAGAAAGTTGCAGTGATGCCACAGGCTTCCCCGAGAACCTGTGTCCCTCATCGGCTGTGGGTTCCTTTCTGGGCAGCCAGACTTTGAGTAAATCCGCGCCCTTCTCTCAGGCTGCTATGGGAGGTTCGCACAGTGAGGAACCTGTTTGCATGGTATTATCCATGAGAAGTGGCATGCTCCCAACTTATTGCATGCAGGCTAGCAAAAGCTGACCAGCAGCACCAGTTTGGACTGACCCTGCTGGATCTGGGAGGACCCCCATCCCTCTGGTGGGTTGTTGGCCATGCCAGCAGAGGACTGGTGGAAAGATGGTTCTTTTCGGTTAAATGGTTTGTGGGCCATGTGGATATGGAGGTCTCCATTTGTTACTCACTCGCTCGGATTCCCTACATCACAGGGTTTTTCAGCTTTGTCAAACCCAGCAGGGAGGTTGACAGCTGCATGGCTGGCGTGTCTCCAGCGTGTGTGTAGGAATATGTCTCCTCCATCTCCCGTCTTGCTGCAGCTCCCGGTGCCACCTTCGCATGCCTGATCCCTCTGAAGGGATCTTGGCTCCTATATACAGGGAAATCAGATGAGGGTGGATTCATTTTGAGGAAGAGCAAAGGGAAGTCTGTAACAGGCTTGTGGGTCCTGCTCTGGCTGTTTGCAGAAGTGGCTGTCATGGCTTGGGCAGCCCCATCCTTGGATTTCATAGCACAGTGTTATCACCAGGGAGTTCAGGCGAGGAAATGGGAGCAGGGGAAGGCAGTGAAGGCAGAGCGGCTCTCTGAGCCTGACGGCTTCAACACCTCTCCTCTCACGCACACACACACACTTCTATTTTTCCAAAATCCTTCTACTCAAGTAGGAGTTGTTAGTCTTGGTAAAAATCACAGAAATAGTTGGTGGCAGCCCTGCTTAGTGCCACTTGATCTGATGGACTGGTGCCCACTCTAAAAAAGAAAATAGATGAATTCATTCTATCTTTATTTTTTGCATAGGGACAGCAGGGCTAGGCCAACAAGTACAAATCGGATCTCTTCTCTAGCCTGTGGTGAATAGAAATGTGGGTGTTGCTGTAATACAATATGGGGAAACTCGTGTTTTGGAGAAAAAAAACACTCCACTCTTCATTACAACTGCATTTAACATTTAACTGTTTAAAGCACAGGTGGTTATTACAGCAGCTTCAGCCTGCCACCCTCTTTATTTCCAGACAATATATTCTAATTTGACAGCCCCAAATGGAGGTATAGGAATTTCCCAGAGCTTCAACTAAGTTTCTAGCAGGAATAAAGGAGTGTTCCACTAACGATGACTGCTTCACCACCCAGACTCTGGCAGCTGTGATGCTCAGCACCTCTGATGGCTTTTCATGTGGCAGATGCTCCAGCCGCACAATTGGCAGCTCTTCGCAGCTACAGCATCTCCCTTCTCACCTCAAGCACAGTGTCAGAAAAAGCTTCCTCTGGGTCAAAGCCTCCAGAAATACAAACTGAGTGTTGCTTAAAGATGATGGAAGTGAGCGTTATCTCCCTGTCTCTCCTCTTTGGAGGAGTGGGTGGAGCAGGCTATGGAGCGAGGCTTCACCACTGTTCCTGCCTCTCTGGGGAGACTGCGTGAGCCCCCAGGGAATGCACTGCAGGCCTGGGCCATGGGCTAAGTGTGTTTTTTTTTAAAAAAAAAAAAGGGGGGGGGAGGCATAAACCAAGCAGCCTGAGCGTTTCCATGTGCCAGAGATCCATTTAATTCGGTTGTATAGCAAGAACTCCACTTTGGCACCCCCTACCAGCTGCTCACAGAAGGGATTAGCAAGCGATTTAATTAATAAGCGTGGTGACTATATTTTTCTTTTCTTTTTTTTTTTTTTTTTTTTTTTTTTCCTTTTTATCACAGGGTGTCATGGGGCATTGTCCCATGTGGTGTTCAGGCTAACACCTCCTTGCCTGGACAAGGATAGCCATGCTGAGCCCTATTTAACTGTGGCATGTAAAGGTGTGAATACGTGGTCCAACAACCTTTTTTCTTCTCCTAAAATGGATGGGGCCAGTATACATGAAAAGAAGTCAACAGGCTTTAGGAAGGAGGAGGGAAAAGTCACGCTTTCAACCTCATGCTTCCCCTGATACTTTGATCCTTTTGCTTTAAAAGGGAATAATGCAAAATCATTAGGTCTAACGGCCCTTGAAGATGCAACGGGCTAACGCGCCCTGCAAGTTTTTCAGTTGAAACTTGTAATGTCCTTGGGTTTTGTGCCAGATAACGTGTTGCTATGCCGTGTGCTGCCAAGGAATCCGAGTATTCCAAGTGCAGGGACACTAAAGATGCCACACAGAAGGCTGTGCATGCTTGCTGTGTTTTTCCATAGCAACGAACACGCCTGATTACAGCACATTCATATGCTCTATATAATGAGTATCCCATAGGAAATTTATCACCGTGCATCCTGCATCATAATTAGAAATCAGACCAGGGCAACAGCAACAAATTCCCCAGGCGCAGGACGTCAGGCGCGTTCTGCACGGGGAGGGTGGTGGGAAGGAGGAGAGGGGAGGGTGAGCAAGCGGCTCAGCTGAGCGTCCTGGTCCAGCGCCTGTTGCTGAACTTCACAGCTAATTCTGAAATATTTGTGCTGTCCCTCCTGGCAGTATTTGTGCATGTGTGTATGAGTGAGGAGAGATGATTTTGAGGTTTTTCTCTCTCTTTTTTTTTTTTAAACAAACATTTTCTAGCCTAATTTCTCTTCTACTTCCCTTTGGTGGGGAGAAATTGAAACCAGCAGCATTTAGACTTCAGTTTCATAAGCAAAGCATGTTCTCCTGGGGAGTTTCTGCTGTGGCTTGGTCCAATTGTTACTGATGTATCACTTACGATACTCTTAACTACTTCAGACAAATTCAGCGTTGCTCTAATGAAAAACTCAAATACACAGGCATACTTTCAACCAGGCAAATTTAATAAAGAATTTTATTCACCTGGCAAATCTAATCAATTTTCACCAAATAAGGCAACATTCACCCTCCAGGCTAGGAGTTCACTGCGTATGCAGTGTATACATCTTTCCAAGCTCAAAAGACTAGGGTTTTGTGGCCAGGGCTGAGTTCAAAATGAAGTGTTACTGGCAGGTCGAAAGCTGTTTTCTAGCACAGCAGTTGTGTTAGGCATTGGTATGGTTCAGTCAGTGATGATAGCTATTAAGGTATCTACTTATATTTGCCATCAGCACTGCATTAAGGTTTTTTTTTTCCTTGTATGATGAGATCTGTTCAGATTCAGATAATGAAATTATCTCTTTTCTCCATTAACCTGTGTCACTTCAATTTATTAACAAATGCTGCCCTTGACTATAGCCTGATTTGAGTTCACAGGTTTTCACTATACCTCCAAGGACAGAATTTGGTCACTATTGGTAAGGAGAACCTCAAAGGGGAGGTATAAGTATATGCTGTATCTATGCCACACATATACACACTGTTTATTATTCTTTTCTAGTTAAATCAACTGGCTTGGTACTAAGATGTAATTTTTTGAGGCTATGGTGAGCTCCCGGTCAAAGGTGGGCTGGGAATTGTTCAGAGGAGAGGTTTTCCACGCTGAGGTTTATCACATTGCATCACCTGTTATTGCAGGGCGAGGTGGGACTGAATCAGGTGCCCAAACGTCAGGTCTCTTGTGACATTTGAGATGCCCTAGCACATTTGAGACACAGAGATGCAGCTGGCATCTAGTGGCAATAGATGCTTGACGGGCACCCAAACTCTTCTCCTGTATCTAGAAATAACTATATTTAATCAATAAGTGGTCTAATTTAATTTCCCAGAAGTTGAGCTGACTTTAGACGTGGCAATTTATATTTCAGTGAAATTATTTAGGATGGGCTCATAAAAGTTCACGAGGCATCTTGTTCTTCCTTTCTATACTAAAACACCCAAGGCAAACCGCATGCTGCCAAACTGAACTGCATTATGCCTGTGTAATGACTCTAAGTGATGCTGTTACAGCATTGTGGAAGTATAATGTTTCAGACCATTACTACCGAACAGCACACCATGCGTGTGTGTACGTGTGAAGCAATCGCTGAGACTTGCTTCATCTTGATTTTTTTTATCTTCTTTTTTTTTTTTTTAACTCGGGCACACACCAGGTTTGGATGTGGGGCACGCAGAAGGCAGCCTGCACCTAACCTTTGCAACGACATAAAGATTGCTGTAGCCACTTTATTATTTCATGGGTGCTTGAGCGTGCACAGAGCTGCCTTGCAGGTTGCTGTCATTAGCGAGACTTGGAGGATTCAGGGCTGGAGATCAGGGAGGAAAACTTGGCCTTATCGTGGCACTCGTTGCATTTATCATCTTGCGAATGACTGATTCACATGGCCGTGTAAGGTAAAAGAAAACAATGCCAGGTTTCTGGGACTGACATTGCAAATGCTCTGGTAAATTAACAGTATGCTTCATTAGCTATCGACTGGGTCTTTTAACTTGGAATCACTTTGCTGGGAAATCAGTCCCGTCACAAGCAGCACATCACTCTGTTCCCGTATTCTCCACTTTGGAACAAGGAAAAATGAAGTCAGTCTCTTTTCTCTTCTCCTTTCCAGACCTCAATGCCAACATTTGTGCCTGTCCCACAGTCCTGCAGCATTAATGAAATCACTGGATGATGCTCTGTGAATTGAAGTGGCCAAAATGCTTTGTTGTAACCATCAGTTAAGTGCTGCTCCTCAAAGCCTGGAGGTAAGGCAGCTGGGCAAACAGCCTGGCAGCCAGCCCCAGTGCCCAGGGGACACTCGCTGGGCACCAAATGGCATTTCTGCTCTGCATCCAAATGCTGCAAAAAGCCCTGGTTTGCAGTGCCTGCCCGCAAGGAAGTGTTATTCAGTCTGAGGAGGGGATGCCGCAGCAGTTCCCGTGGCGTTTCTTCCTGCTGTTTACCTGCTTTGTCCCCAAAGCGGCCGGGTCAGGTAGAAGTGAGTTTTGATCAGGAGGAGACATTGCAGAAAGCGCTAATGTCTTGTTTGGCACAGGGTGGAAAAGCATGATTTTTAGACCTTTCTTCTTGCTTACAAATTGTCAAGGCGAGGGACAGGTTAGTAAATGGCCGTCACGTGGAGGGGAAGAGTAATTTTCACCCCCAGCTTTCCCGTTACATGGGGCTAGCAGGCTCCCTGCTGCTTGATGCCACATCTTGCTGTGATTTATTGTAATGCAGAGTCCACAGCTCTAAAAGTTCCTCTCTCAACAGTCCTAAGAGGCTGCAAGTGAGTTTTATTCATTTTCAGGGGATTTTCTTGATGATGGACAATGAAAAGTCTGCTCCTGGTGGTTGGCACCCTTCCTGCTGAAGATCTGGGCAGCGGCTGGGACAGGTCCTCAGGGGCTTCTCTGTGTTTGTGCTGCAACGTGATCTGCTGCTGAACTCGGTGACCGAGGGATTATCGTCCTAAACACTCCCTGGGTTAGGTTTTCCTTTGGGAGTCAGGTGGTGGTATTCTTAATAAAGGCTGGCTGAGGCAGAGCGTTACAGTGGCACCCTGCGTCGGTTTAGGGTGGCTGGATTGACAGACCGTATCCTCCAGCACTTAACTGCGATGCTTATCGGGGCAGCAGAGCAGGTTTTAAAACCGTCTACACACGAAACAAGTTTGGTGCAACAAGAATAGATCAGAGCAGGAAAAAAAAAGATGAGTAAGGAGGAGGGGACGGGAAATAGACTGATGTGTCTTTGGAGGCAGGAAAAGGAATGTGTAAAACAGACATAGGAACAGTAGATCAAAGTAGCCCAGCAGGAAGAGGAGAAAGAGCAAACTAGTTATTGCACGAACAAAAACATCATTGTGGATGAGACATGAAGGGAATGACAGGAGGAAAGAACAGAGAGTGAGAGTAAAAAGAAACATTTTCCTCTTAAAAAAGAATCGGAGAAGAGTAATAAAGGATAGGAGTGGGAGGTGAAAAGGAATTAGATGAAGAGGAGGAAGGCTGGAAATAAAGACATACTAAAATGGTGTCTGTATGACCCCAGGAGAAGAGCAGCAGCTTGGAGATGGATCTTGAAATTCACTTTGGGTAGCACATCATGAGGCTCAGCTCAGGCAGGAGCTTTTTACTTCTGGGGAAGAACAACCCGTGTCCGCAATAACGTCAGGGTGGTGTTGCTGCAGGTGGGGGCTGCGGGAGCGAGTGTGTGGCTGGAGCCCTGGAAGAGGGAGCTGGGTCTTTTTTAAGGTGAAGAAAAAGATCTCAGGGAAGCAGGACCAAGCTGCTGTGGTTCAGTGAACCAGGCAGTGTGTGATGACATTGCCCTTAAATCCCTGCCTTGTGATTAGTTTTCTCCGAGGGAAGCCGGAACGCCGCCGGCTCGCACCTGAGCAGCGCTGGCTGCACAGCACCCTGCGGGATGCACCCAGGCTGCCTGCTCTTTCGGAGGCAGGGTCGTGGGAACCGGAGCAGTTGAGAGGTTGAAAATAATCCTTGGAAAATACCTTGAAGAGAAAGTAAATTAACCTATCTTTGCACTCCCCTGCCTGCACAGACTTGAACAGTTTTGGTGCCTTAGCCCTCAGGCTCCTGCCCACGTAGGTGATCGGTGACCAAAATGCTTTTTCAAGAGGGGACAGAAAAAAATCAGTAGGGAGAAGCAGAAGGAAAAAGGAGGAGGTTGGGAAGGCAGGCAAACAGGGAGAAAGAAGAGTCCTGCAGTGATAGGGCAGGTAGAGGAAGCATGGACAAGAAAATGGAAGCACGTTTGCATGATGGCTTTCCCTTTGAAGGAGGTCTTTGGTCCTGTTTGGTGGCCAGGCCCATGGCAGGCTCCGTGTGTGCTCGTGTAAAGCCCTTTTAACCCTCTCTTCACTCTGACCCCTCCAGGTGCTTTGGTTGGTCGCGGAACCCTTGGGGAGCGGGGCGCAGCCTGCGGCTGGGTGTGCAGCCCCAGCTCTGCCGGGCAGCGGTGCGGGGCTGCGGCAGCTCTGCCCTTCCAACGTGCTGCAGTCCCCCTGATGGGCTGCAGATCCAGCCACACGCTGCCCTCCTTCGCTCCCTGCTCAGGACAGCAAGAGGTGCAGCCACCGTCCTGCCAGCTTTCACTGAGCAAGCAGCACTCCGGCCAACAGCGCTGCTGCTGAAGCTTATTAAAGAGACAATCTCCCAGCGTCTGCTTTCCATGTTACACCCCTTTTTCACACCCTGGCTTCATTATTTAAGTTTGCCTGTTCATGAGCTTTGCAAAAAAGTGTTGCGCTCCACCTGTACTGACATTTTGGTCAGAAATCCCAAAGCGTGTGAGGAAGAAAAGTAAAAGGCTTGGGGGAAGCTGATGCCACGTATGAATACAACCCTCCAGCTTCAAACCATGTCTGCCACTGCGCTGCCTGAAGCTGTAGCAACTAGAAAGTTGCACAATTTATGTTCATGTTGTGGCCTTCCTGCGTTTAGCAGGCTTTGAGCTGAGGCAGACAGCTCAGTTGAGAAGCAGAGTTTATCTGTGGCCAGCACTTGCATGTGGGCAACCAGTACCGATTCAGGACGAGCAAAACCTCAGCCGGACTGTGCAGTCAGGATAAACCTGATGAGCCTTCACTGAGGCTTTCGTACATACTCAAGTCTAGTGGCTGCCTGCCTGGCGTTCCCTGCCTCTGGCTGCTTGTCCAGGGTGTCCAAATCCCGCCCTTTTGGCAGCTGGAGATGCTCCTCTTCATGCTGCCCATCTCCTGTGGGCTCAGGGGGCAGATGTATACCTCATTTGTTATCCTTGGTGCCCATTGCTCGGCGGACCAGTTTGCTTCCTCCCCAGTTGTAAGAGGCATTGTTAAGTTTTTGGCTGTAATAATCTTCATTGGAAGCTCTAATGTATATCCACACAGATAACACGCTAATTTATTAGTTCGGCTCAACTGGGCTGCAGGATGAAAAATGATTGTGGAAGACTTCTAATAAAATTCAAAGGGATTTTATAGGTCTCAAGCCACTTTTAAAATGCAAAAGAAAGCCAAGAGTATTACTTTGTTAACCCACATAATTCTATCCTGCCTAATGAGGTCTGGAGCTAATCTTCAGCGCTCTGCCCTGGGATCAGAATTATTGGAGCAGGTAAACACCGTTAAGTACCACACTGCATCTCTGAGTTTTGGTTGCATTGTCACTCTGACTTTCTGTTCCTTCCCTTTTATGAACTTTTCATAAAGCTCAGAATAGAGATGATTATGTAAAAACAAAGAGCTGGCTTCCTGTAGTGACTCGCATGCGATAGCCCCTTTTTCCTTTCTGCTGCTGGGGTTTAGGCAGGCAGGGAAAGCCCGGTGCGTTGGCTTGGGGCAGTGCACAGGTCTTCATTTTCAGATTGCTTCTCCAAAGGGACGTAGAGAGATCATCCCATGAGGACACACCACTTAGCTGTGAAACTCATGATACAAGCTCAGTTTAGGCAATGTATTTCTTTTTCACGGCAACTTCACATTTTAACTCATTTTTGCAGAGACATTTTGTTGGTGGGGGAGGGGGAGAGGAGTGGTGTACAAATATAGGAGGGAAATGATCTTCTTAATCCTGTTCAGGGGAGAGCAAAGTCTTCTAACCTAAATGTGGAAGGAATATTTATTCTGTGTTATTTTTTTTTTCCCCTAGTAGAGACAATCAGTGCAGTTTGACAGAGTCAGTGTCAAAGGGGACAGAAAGTACAGACTAAGACTACCACTTACTATAAAGTGTCAACCCCACTTCGTTCAGGGGAGTTACGCTCATCTACACCATCTCAAAACCTGCTTCCCGTCTGAGAATCCGTAATAAACTTCGTCCCTGTCAGTAGTATTTCAGCTCAGACCTTGCCACTAAAACCGAAGCATTAAAAAAGTCAGTCTTGTTAACGGTTCCCACAGCTGCTCGTGCAGTCCCCTCTTGCCTGTATAGGTTGTGATGAAGCTTATTTCGGAGGGAGTTAACAAGGCAATCGAACCCCAGTTCTTAGAATGGCTTGGAGAAGTTTATCTAGGTTTCCAGAAAATTACACCATTTCACAGTAGGCTCCACTTTGCTGGTTTCACAATGTGTACAACGCCATGATCAACAAGAAAGCAAAACTAGACGAGCGTAGAGTTCATTATTACCCTTACTAGTTTAATACAGCAGTGTGTGTCCTGCGTTCAGGGCAAATTTTGCTAAGATTTTTAAGAACTATGACATTACTCATTTTTTCCTGACTGTGTAAGTAGTGCTCGTCACAGTAATCAGCAAAGCACAGTCACGTATGTGGTTTGGATGCTGGAGATAGTTGTGTTGAACCAAGTGGCCGAGCAATTCACTTTGGTCCCATTACTCAGTGATTATAGCGTGACCTGGGCAATATCAGCCACAGTCAAAGCAGAGGAGGTTAAGGTGGCCACTTAGCAGGAAAATGTAGCTTTCAGGGTATAATCTGTTTACAAGCATTTAATTGCAGTAAATGAGCCAGGCAGAAGGTGAGGAAGAGCTGAAACACAGAGGAATAATAAATTGACTCGTGTTTATTTAAGCATTTATATGTTCTGAAGCTGGGCTTAGCGTGAGGATGCATGGGGATTAAGACATGTTTGCAAAGCCCCTTTTCTTCTGTATCCCGCGTTTTCCCCTATAATGCCAAATCCCCTATCCCTTTCTAGTGGGGTCTATGCACTTCTACGACACTTTCTGTGCTCAGAATATCCTCCCCTTTGATCTTCACTGTTCAGTCCTGTACACCTCACTCCCTCTCCCAACCTCTTCCTTGTGTCTCAGCAAGTGCTGTTTTTTCAAGCCGGCTTATCTTCTCCCACCTTCCTTTAATTTGAGTGTAGAATTTCTATCTCAGTGCCTGAATGTGTAAACTGAGCTGTATCACTTCAGGCTGGCTGAAACCTGTACTTTTCAGAAAGGTTCAAGTAATTAAACAAATCCCAACCCCAAATTAATTTTGAGCTAAGTTCTAAAAGGCTTGACATAAAATGGATTATTTTCTTGAGTTTTCCTATTGATGAATCCACATTTAACATTAAACTAAAATCCAAATTAGTTTTTTTTTTTCTTGCAAAATATCAACATTTTCATTTTGAAAAATGTTGAAACTAAATGTTCTGACATTTTGGAAACTCCATCTCCTCCCATACCAATTTCCCTTCCAAAAACCTATCATTAACTTGCTATTTATAAAAATAACCTCATCAGCCATTTTAGGCCTGTTTCTTACAACCTGATGAAGCAGAGCTGTTCACCTCCTCCTTTTGGTTAGACTGCTCATGGGATTACAAACCCACTTTCATTTTTGGATTGCCCGTTGAATCAAAGCCCGGGCTGGGTGCAACAGGATATTCTAAATGGAAGAAGTGGCCCCACAGCACGGTGGCTTATGTCTTGCATGGGGACTGCTGTGGCTGGGGTGGCTCTTGCACTATTGTATCACCTTCACCACAGTTGCTTTTGGATAACTGTTTAAGAGCTTCACCTGCACCTGACTGATGGGCAGTAATAAGCCTTGATGGCCCTGATGGGCCCCACCTGGGGCTCCAGGAGCCCATTTCAGCTCAGCTTGGGGCCATCCTCCTTCCCTTGGGATACTGTAGGATGTCTCCAGCTCTGCTGCAGCCCTGCCTGGCCGTGGGTCCTGCTGAGACAGGCACCACCTGTGGGCTGATGGTCTGCCTCAGCCTTGACCCATCCCCATGGAGGTGGCTGATGCCCAGTGCTGGGGTTTTCCTCACAGCTGCCCTGCCTGTTACCCCCTGGGGCAAGATCTTTTGTTTCCCTGAGGATTGACTTGGTGCTTGAGTTCCAGAAGATGCTCCTGACCCAATAACTGAAGACCCACAAAAATGCTTTACTTGTCAGGTAAGGAAATATTGTTATCCTTCTTCTATGGATGAAGAAAGGAAGCATATTTTCCTAGCTCTTGCTGATTTTTAGCAGTTGCCTTCATTTTGATGCCTTATTATGGTTCTTGCTTCCTGGTTATAGCCAAAAAGTATGCTTTCGCCATAATTCTCATCTAGCCGCAGCTGAACAGCCCAACAAGGGTTGCGTTGCACTACCCTGCCCCCTTCTCTCCATCGTATGCTTCCCTGGTGGGGTCCTGCTGGGCCCTGCCTGCCGTGCTCGGAGGCTGCCTGCACCGCGTCCCTCGCAGGACGTGATGCAGCCAGCTTGTTTCACATTGCACCGCAAGAAGCGCGTTTGCTGCCCAGTAACACCTCTGAGGCTGTGACGACACGTCATGGGCTTCTTGTTTCAGCTCTGAGTCCCTTTTTCTCCCCATTGTGCGAGACAAAAGGCGAGGGAGCAGCAAAGGCTGTCACGCATGTTATTTATGATTCTATCAGCCCTACTTAGGGTCTCATGATTCAAGTGTCTGGCCTGGAGAACGGTGGTGCTGATGGGCTTGTTTTGTTAACAAGCTCTTGCAGGATGGCTGCTGGAGGGAGTCGCACTGGCGTGGCGAGAGCTTTGCTGTAGTGGTGGTTGCGGCTGTCGAGGGAGCTGAGCAAGGTGACCCGCGAGGTGTCTCGTCCCTGTGATTTATCCGGGACCCGGATATACTTTCTCCCTTGACATTGTCTCTTATAGTTTATGCCGTCTCTGCAGTCGGGGATGAAGCTGGGAGGGACACGTGGTGATTTCCTAATCTCCCCTGGTGCAGAGCCGACCCTTGTTGGCATGCACAAGCCTAACGGGCTGCAGCGCGTGGGTAGTCCGCACGTGGGGTGCGTTCAGCAGACCGCCAGACCCCGGCACGCCACTAGTTACGGCTCCCATAAAAGATGCATCGCGCATACGGTTGGTGCGTGCATGCCCTGTTTGTATTCATCTATCGATCAGCCTTGGGGGCAGCCACAGCAATTAACTGTCACGAAGCCCCAAGACCCGGGTTTGTCGGACACGTCTCGCGTTTATAGGTGCGCTACAAGCAGCTGTGGCGGTCAGCCAGGGCCGGGGGTATCGCTGTCTGCAGATACGAAAGGTCAATCATTGCGGTCCATTCCTGATGTCTGGTGTCCCAAGCAATTACCATGTCTGTCTCCAGCCGGGGATTGTTCCAACGTGTCGCGTTAAGCCTAGGTTAGGTTTAGTTCAATTCCTGTTAAAACTCATGAAAAGATTCCTATAAGTTTCTGTTGCAACCGGGCTTCCTCGTTTGCCTTTCACTTTCTGAAGAACAGATTAATCGCATGGGATTTGCAGCGGAAAACTGAGCTGTGCCAAAAAATCTAGACAGCTTTGCAAGAGCAGACATTTCAAATTGCTGGGCTGCAAACGGCTTGGAGTAGCTTGTAAAGCTATCCGAAATGGAAATATTTTTCCTCATTTTCAATAGTGATTTTTTTCAAGTTAATCTGCAAAGGAAAAAAAAAAAATATATCTCCTGGTGTTAAAAGGGGTGTCATTCTGGCTTAAGCTGTGATTTCAGTGGGTTTAAGGGGATCTAAGTGGAGGCTCCTGGTGAAGGGAAATTCTGTGCCCCGTTTTGTACGGGGTCTGGCCCTTGTGCTGCTCCTTTGGTGCCCACTGTGCTCTGACGGGACACAGGCCCTCAGCCTCCGTGGGGTGGTTTCCTTGTCGGGGGGGAGGTGGGGGAAAGACCTCTGTGGAGCAAAGTGACTTAGACGTATTAGCGTACGTCAGCAGGCTTGCCACATGAAAAGGGCACTGCTTTTAAAGGGAATTATCTGAGGAGCAGCAAAGCAGTGAGTTTCTGAGCAGTTCACACCCGGCTTCGCCTGCTGTGGTGGAGCAGATGCTCCTGCGGAAGCCGCGGGGTCAGGCAGCCGCCCAATGTGCCCGCGCGGCTGGGCTGTGCGGGGGAAAAGTGACGTGAGCTCGTCCAGCTGCCGGCTCCTGGGTTTTAAAGTCCTGATGAGAGGTCTGCAGTGTCAAGGAGTAGGGCAGAGAAGGGAAGTGAAACAAGAGAAAAAACGAAGCTGAGGGAGTATTTTAAAGAAATGGGTGGCTCGCTCATGCTGCAAGAGGCCGTGACCAGACTCGAGGCAGCGCCCTGCTCTGATTTCCCTGATACCAGGACACAACCTCTTTCGGTTCCTTCTAGACACTTGAGAATAGGGAAGACTGAATAAGGGCTACGATGGACCTCATAGTCGCCTTCAGGGACAGCTGCTTGGCCCCAAGCTGGTAAGAAGTGTCCCTGTTGTATGCACCTGCCCTGCTCCCCGGGAAGCAGTAACTTTTCAAATTCAAAGAAAGGTAATGTGAGCAGCAAGAGGCCCTGATGTGACTGTGCCAAAGCCAGGCAATAATTTCCCATCACTGTACGGGGTGCGTGGGTGTTAGTGTCAGAGTTAGTTTCTTAGACTGCAGTAAAGGTCATCTGAACTTTAATGTGATTCATCTGGTGATTGTTTTTGTTTTTTTTTTTTTTTTAATTCTGCTGGTGACCAAAGCCCCACAGCAGTATGTAGGGAAACTCGGGCTGTGCTGCCTGGCAGAGCATGGCTGTGGCTTCGTCTCTCCATTTGTAAAATAAAGGATCTCATCCTTCACTGAGGGCTGTGAGAGGGAAAGCTGTGTAAGAACTGGACATCTTGTTATATCTGTGTTTGAGAAGGGGAAGTAGCATTCAGTAGCTCTGTTGTAAAGTTTTGGGTGAAGTCTTTGTGGATAGAGCTGGATCCTGTGATACCTACCTAAAAGAGGTAGGAGACTATTTTCTAGGCTATCTTCAGATATCCCTGCAGAGAAGTGGCAGGAGTAGCCCTGGGAACAAGGCTGTAATTTAGGGGTGTCATCTCTTTCAGCAGATGTCCAGCTTGCCTTAAAGTAGTCCTCTAGCATTTCCAGGAGCGCTTTTCCCTGTATTTATTTATTTATTATTTATTGTCTGCCTAATGGTTTCAGCCTTATCACAAGGTATGATAGCAGCATATCACTGGGGTACAGCTCACAGTCTGCTATTGCAGTCGCAAGTAAGTAGTAAATAGCCCATTCAGAAAAAATAAATGCTACTTTTATCAGTCTAGCCGCGGCACCCATATGTCCAATTTGGGATTGATCACTCATGCAGAAAAGCTAATAACACTAAGTACTCTGCTTTTAGACTCCTGAGACAGAGATAGGGTACGTGACCTCTGTTCGCCCCACAAGCCTGGTACTGTGCTGCTTCATCCATCGCCAAACTTTGTTTGTTTTAAGAAGGCGGCAGATGCGGAGCAAGAGACAAGGAAGGGAACAAGATAAAGAATTTTAGGCCTGGTTAAGAGAACTCTAAACGTGAGGAGATCTTGCTTCCACCTTATAAAGCTATGCCCAGACTAGCTAGGCATAACGCCTCTTCAGGACCCCTGTGTCAGACCTGAGGAAGAGAAAAACCATTTTAGCCTGGAGGAAACAAAGAAAACCAAAAATCCCATTGCATGGAGCTCCCAAACTTTGGCACATGTGGCTGTGCAAAGAGCGGTGTAAAACTGAGAACCGTCTACTGTAAATTTCTCTGGCTCTTCTGAAGAGGAGCTGCACTCTCTGAATATTGCAACGAATGGTTAAATAACCCCTAACTGGAGTCTTCATTTCTTGGCTTTATGGGAGAGGGAGAGGTTCAAGCCTCCAGATGTTTGCTGTTTGTAGTAAGGGGTTGTGGTTCATCAGTGGTTTGTGGTCTGCTGCTACGGATGGGGGGTTTCATGGCTATGGGCTGTCTGGTCCCTCTGATATGTTTCTTAGTTGTAAAGATCCCTTCCAGCCTAGACAGTTCTATGATTCTAATTCATTCAAATGGAGATTTTAGATTAGGGTATTTTTGAGCTCTGAACTGACATGTGAATCAGGTGGATTTTTATGCTGCAGTGTTTAAAGGAAGAAAAATGAAACTCCACTCTCAGCATTGCTGGAAAGTACAGTAAATGATATACCTGTATCAGCAGTTTATTTGACAACATAACTACAGATTGGTGACAACTATTAAAAAAAGAAAGAAAAAGTAAAAAAAGACACTTTGATTATATGTTAGCATCTCCAGGAATCAGAATAGTCAAAAAAAAAAAAAGAAGCTAAGAAACCAGATATAGCCTGGATCTTGCAAATGTTCTGTAACAGCAGAGGGCTAAAATCTTCCGTTAAGATACCTGAAACCCAAGATCTCATTTTTTTTCTGAGAGTAGGACACTTCAGAGTGACAGTGTCTTCGTAGCTCTACAAAGACCAGGGTGCTGTGGGAGGAGGCACAAAGGCACAACATATGTGTTAAGATTGTAAGTGCTACCACCAGCTGTATTAATCTCTGCAGGATTTTACAGTGTGTGGAATAGTGCTTGGGAATGATACAACTTCCTAGTAAATGGCCAGTCTCTTGACCTTGCTGTGTGCTACCCAACAGTGGGGGAAAATTAAAATAAACATAACAGCCCACTCTAAAGTATAACGAGAGAGAGAGTTACAAGGTGTTGTCCTGTCCTTACTGCGGACTCGGGGAACCATCGCCAAAGGGAAGAGCAGTAACGTTCGGGAGCTGGAATGGACACCGCTAAATTGAGCAGTTTCGTGGTGGGAAATGTATGTTTTGGTTCTTGCATCGGTGTGCTGGAGGCTTCCCTGCACAGGGAGAAAGCCTCACCAGTGCCTGGCTGTGATAAGCATCCATTCATAGACCTGAAATCCCAGTTTAATCCCATAAGCGTAAGTGTAAGGTATTTTCTAATTGATCCATTCTGGGCAGCTTTTTGCCGCTGAAGTATACAGAAGTGCTTGATAGAGGTTTATAATAGCGCTCAAGCTAAATATTTCTGTTATATTCGAGAAGGTAATATCTCTTTAAAATGCCATTTCAAAATTGTTTGTGGACTTCCCTGCCATTATAAGTGATCCCAAATTGGAATGTCTCATGCATTTATAACAGGTGCCACAGGAAACCTATTAACCTGCTTAAAAAGAAACACCAGCTAACAGCTAATACTGCAAACATGTTACTATAAAGGGCAGAATCTTAGGACATTTAGAGTATTTTTTGGGCTCAGTAGTTTCTAGTTCTAGTAACACGGTGTTTTCCTCAGGTTTTGTTGGCTTGTTTTTCAGTGGGCTAGATGGCTTGGATGCACCAAGGGTCTGGCCGCCTTTGTATGAAAAAGAAAGCAAAGATTTAGCGCAAAGATTTATCTTCATGAGCCAGGGGAAAATTTCCTTCTTTCTGCTGGACCCAGCCCTTTAAAGCTTCTGAAAGGAAACCAAATATCTTTAATTCCCAGGAGATATCTCAGGGGATCAGAGCTAACGTGTTACTCTCTGAACTATCAGATACAGAGACCTCTGCATGACCCTTTGTGTTTCAGAGTCGTGAGGCTGTGGATTCTCCAGGAGAACCTATTTGTCCTATAACCAGAGGCTGAACAAGAGTGCACCATTATAGAAGTTTAAATAAACCACATAAGGTCAGCCGCTGCGTAAATCCTTGCTACCAGGTCTGTAGATATTTTTTCCTTTGTTTCTAAGCAAGCTGCGAGTTCGGGTGCCAAAGGGCAACATGTAAATTGTGCTGTTATTCTGAAGCGTGCAAGGTAATAAATGGTGCTGTCAATTGTTTTCACTCGAGCGACAGATTTATCCTCTTCAAAATGAACGACCAGGAATAGCTATTATTGCAAAAAATTCAGTATGTATCATCTTGTGCCTGTTGTTTAACAAATAATGCTGAAGTCTAATTGCCTTCCTCTGTGGCCAAGTATCTCTGACTTAATTTTTTTTTTATTGAAGGCGTGTAATTTACCATTGCTTTTGATGTGCCATCTGATTGAATGTCTCTGTGAATCACATCTGCAATCTAGCACCACTTGTCCCAAAGGAATACTCCTTATCCCATTGTTTTCTAGTGATCTGGTGAAAACAGTATATATTTTTTTTTTACACTCAAACTCTTAAGCTTCTGTATCCCAGTTTCTAGGTTGAAATTCCAGCTCCTGGCAGATGCATTGAAGTTTAGCAAATCAGTTGCATGTGGGAATGTACGATGTTTTATAGTACTACCAAGGAGTGGTTTTAAATCTCAGTAGTGCTTTTTCCAGTGTAAACCTGGAATTAGCCTGGAATCTGATCCCGCAGTTCTGCCCAAACCCCACTGGAATCCAGCTGCAGTAGCACTTTGTTTTCCAACAAGAAAAGGCTGCAGCTGCTTAACAAGCCACCTCAAGATACAAACCCTATCACTTTAAGGTTTTGTGATTCAGCAAAGACCTTTTTTCTGTAAGTCTGTGTTCCATTTTTTCCAGTGAACACTGCAATCTTGTCAATGTTTTCGTAAACGTGTGAGGATGTTAGAAAATTGCATCTAAAACTGAAGAGCTTACATAAAGCTTGTGTTTCAACAATATATTTTAGAAAGAGCTGATTGCAGACAAATGTTGAAGTTAAGCCTTGCTTCTCTTGTAAAACAATACAGGTCCACATGCCAAAAAGAAGGTGATGGGGAGCAAAGATAAAACTTCTACCTACAACAAACTTCTTGCTTGTAGCTATTGAGGTCTGTTGTGGTTGAGAATGCAGGGAAGTGGTCCCAAAAAGCTCATCAGAGATGAGAACAGAGGTGGCAGAGACAGCTTGTGGGGCATCCACTGCCGTGCCGCCTAAGGCAGCACGCTTCAAGCTTCCTCTGTTATTAAGATTTGGAGAAATGCAGGTTTTGCACTGAGGTAATGAGCTGAATTAGACATACAGTGATTTAATCCGAAGTTGTTCTTATTGCTCATATCAGCGCGTTGAACTCTCCTCTAGTTAAAGATGGCTAATACTACTGATATAGCTTATTTGTTGCCTTTAGTTGTGTTTTTACAACAGCATCAAACTCGATTAGTCATCCTGATGTAATTACAACAGTATGACTTTTCTGTGGAGATAAATTTTTAGCAAACGTTTACCACCAGGGCTTGCATTTGCATTTCTTTATCGTGCTAATGATCCATTAATGAACTTTCTCAAGCAGCAAAAGCCAAGGTCTGGTTTGCCAGTAGATGGGGGTTAAAAAGGGGAAATAAGATGGGGAAATAAAAATACAAGTAGGACAGGAACTGTGACTTGCATTACAGTCATCCAGAAGTCAGTGGGAGCACTGAGGACAGTCCCTGAGCTGATGTGCCAGCGCTGTTATCATCCTCTGGGGCTGGGAGCAGAGCCCTGGGATTGAGGGACGTCTGAAACCCCATCAGTGGGAGCGGAGACCCTAACTTGCCAGAGGAAGCATCTCTAGGGGTGGTCTCTCGAGGATGCTCGCTCAGCAAGCTGTCATCTTGGGTCACGACTCTGCAATAAACATACATATTTATTTATTGTTATAAGTATCAATTTTGATCAATATATATATTTTCTTATACGAAGCTGGTGAGGGGTCTTGAGCACAAGTCTTATGAGGAGCAGCTGAGGGAACTGGGGTTGTTTAGCCTGGAGAAAAGCAGATTGAGGGGAGACCTCATTGCTCACTGCAACTACCTGAAAAAGGAGGTTGTAGTGAGGGGGGTGTCAGTCTCCTCTCTCAAGTAACAAGTGATATGAGAGGAAGCTGCCGCAATTTACACCAAGGGAGGTTTAGGATGGATACTAGGAAAAAATTCTGCACTGAAAAGGTTGTCAAACATTAGAACAGGCTGCCCAGGGAAGTGCTGGAGTCACCAACCCTGGAGGGATTTAAAAGACAGGTAGCTGTAGTGCTGAGGGTCATGGTTTAGTGGTAACTTGGCAGTGCTAGGTTAACGGTTGGACTCAATGATCTTAAAGGTCTCTTCCAACCTAAATGATTCTGTGAATCTATTCTTCAGCCAAAGCAATTTGCTAGCAAAACCCAAGCATAGATGGCTTTATTTTGTTAAAACAAATATCCAGGAAATTCAGCTACAAACTTTTGCTATCACCCGGCTCTTATCTTCCTCTAACGCAATAACTATTTGATGACCTCAAAAGAGGCCTTGAATCCAGTAATTAGTTCTTCAAGTGTGCAACAAAATCCATACTTTTTTTCTAAACAACTGCAAGTAACAAGAGGTTGCGTTGACCTATTATCTGTTTTGACAAACCGAAGGCCTAGACCTCCTCCTCCACACGCTGATCTGCTCTTTCAGAGTCCGAGTGGAGGATGTGGCTTGGCTCGCCAGACTCCTGCCTTGGCCAGGACAAGTTGTCATGCATCTGCCTGGCAAAGCAAGGGGGGGAACTGTATCCCCAGTCTGATATCCCCAACACAGGCTGGTTGGTTTTACCTGGCCTGCCACCAAGATGTGCAGCTGGTTGGTTTGCATAGATAACTTTTAGCTCCTGTTTAGCCTGGACAAGGAGGGATTTGGAGAATAAATGATCTGAATGATTTACTTGAGGAGATGGCCAGATATATTTACCTGATGGTTTAGCACTGAGAAGCCAATGATGCTGCTACCTTTTTGTCCCAGCTGTAAGTCTCTGTTTGGTGTGGAACGGGTTAAATTGCAGCCAGTGACAATGCAAAAGCAGGGCTGCAAAGCATTTGTCTGAGGACTGGGACTGTACTTATCTTTACAGTGAAATATTATCCCTTCATGGTTAACAACTAGCAGCAAACCTGCTCTTTGTGGAAGCAGTTTGGCATAATTAGCCGGTTAAAGAAGTCTGCCTATTGATTAACTGAACTAAATGACCCATAATTAACAGCACAACTGTGGAGCTAATCTATTTGGTGGTGTTTTCCTTCCCCTTAAAGATTTGGAACCTGCAGGTCTGTTCATTACTAGGGGATGGGTTGGTGAGGAGTCCACATCACATGGTAATTGAGTTACTGTGCCCCTGCGGGGCTTTAAAGCACACACTGATGCGTTATAAAAGACCTGCTGGCATATTGCTTTAATCTCTCCGACCGCAGAGGCACCAGCGTGAGTCCTGCTGACTCTAGGTGGATTTGTTGCCTTTCTGAGAGCCCACAGGAACACCTGCTCCAGATCACCTCGGATTTATCGGGGGTCTGGGGGGAGTCAGCTTCAGCCCAACACATGGCCACACAGGCGCAGGCTTCTGCGCACTAAGTCATGCTGCCATTAGAGGTCTCCATGTGCTCCTGGGAGACCCAGGCAAAGCTTGGGCCATGGTTAACAAGAGACAAAGCTGGAGTTGAAGTTGCGCGGAAGTTGTTTGTTTGGTTAGCTTGCAGTGTTATTTCCTTGTTAAAAGTTGCCTATTTATAGTTGCGATTTATGTCTAGCATGATGCGCAGTCTCTATAAAATATATCCAGACTAGAGTTTAACTTTGAAGAGTTTAGAGGAGCTCATATTTACACCTGAATATTACTGCATCTCTCATTGCTGTCTCTGTAAAATGCTACTTTCTTCTCACTCTTGTTCTCAGATGTCCTATTAAAGATTACGCTAGAGTGAGTTCATTGCTCTGCCCTCCCTTTGATGTGAGGTCATACAAACTGAAAGGATTGCACTTCAGTGGTGAGACCAACCAGCCTGCACAGTGCTAGCTGGTACCACTGCTGTACCAGGCTGAACTACTGATAAAATTAAGCTGCAGTTTCAAATAGTCAGAAAGAAAGCAATGATTATTTTTGAAATCCAGCTCTTATCTGCCTCCTCTTCCTGAGCAATCCCCCAGAAAAACACAGAAGTAGAAATCTGACCAGATTTGCTCTCAGAGAGTTGAGTTTAGGGTTAAAGGACTCTTCAAGCGCTAGTCTTTCCTCAGTTGGGCCCACTGAAATAATCAGAAATATTTCCACCAACCTTACTGGGTGTTAGAATAGGCCCCCCCAAATCCTCATCCTCTGCACAGCAAAAAAAAAAAGCTTCAGGCTGTGTGCTTTTCTGGCACAGAAAGGAGATTCTTTCTCCATAGTTCCCTTAATCTCTAAAAGCTTTCAGCCAGCCACAAGGGAAGGTGCTGGCCACAGCGTTTGCTCTGATTGTGTCCTCGACCTGAACCGGGAAAGGAGCCTTGCAAGAAATAAAACCCGAGATCTTTGTCCTTGCTCTGGTCCCACAACAGTGAGTGAGATATCTGCTGACGCATGGAGGGGGCTGAAAGCTCCCTGGCTGTATAGCATCCCCTGGAGACCAGCAGGGCAGCAGCAACCAGGGTTTATGGTGATTTGAGCACATCAGCACCCCAGGGGAGGACTGGGAGAGGCAGAGCTGCCTCCTGCCAGCTGGGAGCTGTGCAAGGGACAGAGGTACCTGGTGAAGGGTGGGGGAGATGGAGGTACCCACTCCTTCAGTCTGGGAGCTTCATGCTCTTCCCTTCACCTCCATCTTGCTCCAGGTCTTTAGGTTTCTGGATCAAAATGGGCTCCAGTTTGGGGGCAGACCCCACTCTAAGGGTTTGGACTGTGGTTTTGGAAGCTGGACTCGTGTCACAGCTGTAAAACACTTCAGTATGCATCTGGCCAGGGAACAAAGATGGTCTGCAAGGAGTGTAGCTGGACCTGCAGAAAAACATTATAAACAGTTATAAGAGAACTTGTAAGTGAACCTGATTGAGGATAAAACCCTACAGCTGCCTTTTAAAGTTGATTTTATCTCATTCTGTCCTTTCATCTTGCCTTTCATAAACATTGCCTGAAGAGAACAGTTAGTTACGTCTTATCAATAGTTTGATACCTTCATACGATGCCCAAACCGCAGAGGTGAGCCCAGCTAAGTATCTGACCATGATCCAGGAGCCTGCTTTGGTCATGATGGTGGGAAGCAGGGAGACAGAAGGCTATTTTCTTCCCCTGGCTGCAGAAAGCCACGGTGGCATTCACATCACCTCACTCCTCCAAAGCTGCAAATCCCCCCAGCAGCTCTCACACTTGTCTGCTTGTAAGCCCTCTAAGAGGCAGTGAATTAGCTCCCTGCAAAGATGCAAGAGAGAGCTTAGAGTTGCATGAAATCTCACCGGGCTTCCCTTACACACGTGCGTCCGAACCCTCCAGCGAGGGATCAGCCCCCGGGAAGGCAGGGATCACTGAAATGCCTGCGCTGGCCTGTCACCAGCCAGTAAGGCAGCCCTCAGTTGTAATGTCATTGGGAAGAGATGAGGTGTCTCCTCTCCCTTTCTTTGTAGGGGTGGTGGTACTTGCTGTATTTGGTGCTTTTTGAGAGTTTGGATTTGCTCAGTACGGTGCGAGGGCTTTGCTTTGGCAGCTGGGCATTGAGTAACCTGTTGCTTTCAGTAGCTTGCGGATCCCCCTGGCAAACCTTGAGAGTTTCTATTCTTTTTATACAGATATATAAACTATATAATTTGTACATTATTAAAGAGGCTATGACTATCAGCAATTATTTCTTAGCAGATCACATTATACCTCATGTATCACCATGCAGCATGCAGATACTCTTAAGAGTGCCTTGCTTGCATAACATAGCTTTAATAGCTATAACAAGGCAATTAGTACATCGTTCCACTTGAACTTTAACGTAGTAATTGGCAGTAAGTAATCCCCCTCTGATGCTACACACAGCCCGTGTTGTGAACAAATATCAGAGCAGCCTTGTTTACAAAAGGGGAAAAAAAAACAGTCACAACTGCTGATTATGGCCAAGGGGGTGGATTTTGGGTTGGTGTTCCATGATGATGAACATACTGCGGACACCAGAGGCAGACCGGGAGTGCTCTGAGACGTCTCCCTGGCTGTGGCATCCCGATCTGCTGCATCTCTGTGTGGTTCTGAATGAGCAGGGTGTATTGCTCGGTGCCGTGGCAGTCCTCCGAGCACAAGGCTGGGGGGATCGGCAGTGGTTTCTTGCCCAAGGGAGAGGGACAGGGCTTTGTGGTGCTTCCCCCAGGGTGAAGGGTGCATTCCTGCATTGGTCAGAGCAGACCCTGCTTCAGCAGCTCTCCCGGGACTCCTCCTGCCACTGCTGAGCTGGGACAGAATGGGATCAAAATGCTCTGTCTCACTGGTGTCTATCAGTAAGTGCTTGTCCCCTGTGGGTTCTTTAGCCCAGATGCTCTGCACCGATGGTAGGCACGGTGTGGTGACACCACCTAAACCAGCTCTGTACTGATGCCCCAGGGGAGGGGACAGATTTATCCCCCAGGCGTGGCACTGACAAGCGCAGAAGAGACTCTTCTTTCATCCTCCCTGCCCAGGGAGAGATTGGCTTTGAAAAAGGGACATTTAGACAGCAGAGGTCCTTTTTGGTATCCAGTGAATCAGAGCCATGATGATATGATATCAATGAATCCGGCCAGCAAACCCAGAGCAGAATAACAATTGCTTCTTGGCATGGAGTGCTTAACCCAACCACTTCTGAATTTCACAGTGAGTTCCCAGTCCTCTATTGCAGCACGGTTGGTGGGGAAAAACAGGCTTTAATGCAGCTTTGTGATTTTAAGTTCTACGTCTAAATTGTGCTGTAATGCCTAATAGATCCCATATCATGGACAAGCATTTGTTTCCCGTGGTGAATCGAGGGGATGCCAGCAGACCGCTCCTGCTGCACCAGGAGCTGAGCTGCTCTGCCCGTGCATGCTCCTGGCTCTCTGGAGACACTGCTGGGAAAGCTCTTCCAGGCTGCCCAAAGGATGTTCACGTGAAAAGAAGAGGTCTAGGGAGGAAACATTTTAACCCGTGTCTTGCCTGAGCTCTCCAGTGACCACGTCCTGTCTCTGATCCTCCCTTCCGAATATCTGACGTGTAGGTGGTTGTTGCGTGTTTGCTAGCAACCATGCGTTCAGCTTTGTGAAATGCGAGAGGCTGCTTCCCACGGGGAGTTTGTGATCTGCAGAAAAGAGGAGATGATATTTTGGGCAGTACTACAGCAGACGGGGTTTTCTGGACCCCACACTTTTGAATGGAAGCGGTTGCAGTATTGTCTAGGACCAGATGCATAATTAACAATTTATCCATTTTTTTTCAGAATTTCATGATGTGGGCATCATAAAAACATTTCCAACCAAGGAGGGTGAGGAATATGTTTCCCAGACTTCTGAGATACTCAAACAGAGTACAGGAACAGGGACAGTTGCTCAGGGCGCTGGTGGGGGAGAAAGCAGTGATGTTTGGGTGAAAGGAGCTGGGGATTCCCAGGACACCGTGGCCGAGTCCAGCCTTGCCCCTCATGAGGAGCTGCCCTGCTGCACCGAGACTGAGAACAGTGAAATTCCTCCTCCAGCACAGGCAGTTCGCAAAGCGCCTGGCAGGACTGTGGCATTGCTGTGTCCTGGGGCAGTGCTTTAGAATCATAGAATTGCTTTGGTTGGAGGAGACCTTTAAGATCATGGAGTCCAACCGTTAACCTAGCACTGCCAAGTTACCACTTAACCATGTCCCTCAGCACTACAGCTACATGTCTTTGAAATCCCTCCAGGGATGGTGACTCCACCACTTCCCTGGGCAGTCTGTTCCAATGCCTGATGCCCCAGCGCATCCTTCCCTCTGCTGCCAGCCTGGGTGGCTGAAGCCGTGCTCGGCTGTGCCACCACCACCACTGCCCCTGTACCGGCAGAAGGATGCGCTGGCTGTGCTCCTGCCATATGCCTCCAAAAAAACCCACCAAACCAGAGCCTAATCTAAGTATTTCCCATACGAGCATGGCAGGACCTGCTCTGCTTGGTGGTGGGTCTGCAGGAGGACATCAGGTGCAACAGGGAGCGGGGCAATAGGAAGGGAAACGTGTCAGGAGCTCCAGGCGCTGCTCTCCTTCCACCCAAATTCCTTCGGCAGCTGGATCCCCCACTGCTCCTGTTCATAAAAAGCAAATGACTTCTCAGATTTATTAGTTACCTCCAGGTGCAATTTATCAATCCCAGGCTGGGCTTTGCCCAGGCAGCTGGGGAGAGGTCTGAGTCTTTGATTAATGTGTTATCCCCCACAATGGTGGCAGAATTCTTACTGGAGTTTAATTCTAACAGATTCTTAAAAATAACAAGAAGCATATTCAGCGAGCTGTTTAAGAGGACGCAGAGCCAAAGCGCGGTTCATTCTCTAAAGCTTTGAAGTATTTACAGAAGGGGCTGAGGAAACGTTCATGGAAGCCAGGGAGGGTGAAGGGGGATCTTGCTGTAGGATAGATAAATGGGGAAGGGCCAGGGGATGGGAACAAATACAACAGTTCATAAACAAGAGACTGAGGGGGTTCTAAACAGAAGTAGAACCAATGGGCGGTGAGATCTCAATAAGAATAAGCAAAAAAGGTTAAGGATTGGGCTCTTGCAAACAGCAGGGATTCCTCTAAATAATGCAAATGTTCTTTCTGAAATTGTGAAAGAGCAGAAGGATGTTCAGTGGAAAAAATAAGAAAAACTAGGTAGATAAGGGGAAAAGGAGAAGCCCCCAAACCTTGGGCTGTAGTATGGAAAAACTCTGACGTTCCATTGCAGCCCTTCCTTTAATGCCGTGTCCTCCACAAAAACGCAGGACTGCATCAAGAAGGATGCCTTTTCCCATCTTTAGTTTCTTCTCCTTTTAGCCAAGTCCAAAAATGAAAAAGTTATGTATAGACTTACCTTTTGGAGACTGAGCCAAGAGGAACTCTTGATCCTTTGGCCTTTTTTCTGGAATTATATTCACTTTTCTCTCCTTTTCAGTGATACCAAAGCCGTTTGCTCACAGTTCAGTGTCAGCGCCAGAAAACAAGACAGGCCCACACCAAGGCAAGGGCAGAGCAGTTTGCTGTTTTCCAGTGGGATTAGGATGCTGGACCAAGATGGTTTGCAAAAACTCCACCAGCATCATCTTGTCCCCTCTGTGCCTGCGTCGACCGCTGACAGCCCTCCTGGGTGCAGCGGTTTAGATTTCAGTGTGACAGTGTGTTTTCACACCCTTGTTAAGGAAGAACATCATAACCCAGTAAAAGGGCAGTGTACTCCAAGCTTTCAATGCATATTTATGCCATCTATTTTAGGTATCTACTTTCAGATCTTTCTATATGGTCAGTGCAAAAAGAAGATACGCGTCTCTGAAAGGTGACTCACGACACCTAAAATAGGCTCCTGTTCTCAGATATCCTCTCTCTGCACTAATTATAGCAGGAGGCTGGAGATGTTAAGCTCCTAGTTTCAGCACGTGAAGGTTGATGCATGCAAGAGAGAGCAATAATAACCTCTTTGTTTGCCTTGACGCAGGGAGTGAGATGGCAGGAGTGCGTGCGGGTTATCTGCAGCCCAGCTCCCTGGTTTACAGCCTCACTGCGCTGTTTCCGTATGCTCCAGAGAAGGGCGTTGAAGCCCACACAGGCACTTGCAGGCTCGTTCAGGCCACTGGTAATGCCGTACCCCCCACGCATGGCCACCGGTGGGGGTGCTGCTAGCTGGAGTGCCTCCTCCGGTAGTGTAGGAGCACGTGTTACAGTGCCCACCCAGGTCACACCAGTACTGCTGCACGATGCCACAGGGAGTGAGCTGAGATGTCTGGCTCTGTGCATCTCCCCCAGAAAGGCCTCTGGAGGAGAAACCCACTGTGGTCTCCCCTCGTGTCCCAGCACCACATTCTCAGCTGTGTGACAGCAAAGTTGGTTTTGAGAAGGGTGCATAAAAACATTAACTTGTGGAGTGAGCCTGAGTCTTGAGGTTGACGTTCACTTGCTTTCCTGCTGGTGGTAAGAGAACAAAATGGTGTGCCTGTGGGCGAGGACACAGGAGCAGGGTGGATTTGCCCCATCATGTTCATCCTTGGGAACAGACACGCCACAGCTTGGAGGCACACAGCCTGGGGTTTCTCCTTCCCCTCATCCTCACTTTGCATAGCCAACTTTGCAGCCACCACTGAAAATTAACCCCCGAGTTAGCCATTTGTAAACCAAGCTGACAGAAAATTGCTGGCTTTGTGCTGAAGAAGTCATTACCTTAAGCTTTATTGCTGTGTGCAGAGTTTACTTGTGACAAAGTAAATGTGCAGAGATGTCTGTAAATAGGGCTGGGATATTGCTGCGTTAACAGCTCCGTGGTAAGCTATCAATCAGCAGAACGGTGTGTAAGAAACCTTTAGACGCCACTGTTGTAAACGCAGAGTCTCCCACACGCACATGCGCGCGTGTGCGAGCTCTGCCCCCACCAGCAGGTTCTTCCATCATTGCTCTCCTGGTTGAGCAAAGCCCATTTCTCGTATGCTTTTTAGAGGATGCTTTGTAGCCCTGATGTGTCATCAGAGATGGTGATGCCACCTGGGAACGGGGGGTAGTGGGGAGCGCTGGGCCAAGGGTGGTTGTCTGAAAGAGCTTGGCTGAATGCGGTGTGATCTTTGGTACCCCTGTCACTTTGGATGGAACAGCTTTGCTGGAGAGCTGGTGTGAGAGCCTGGTATTCTTTGGGGTTTTGGTCCTGTCCATTAACATTACGGTTGTGAAGGGGGAAGAGGTTTGTTTCTGTAATACTAGCATAGAGCTCGTTTAAAATAAATGAGGTAGCAAGATGCGCCACTCATGCTACTTGAACTGCAGGAGAAAGCTGTGCTGGGAGGAAAACACATGTATTGAAAATAAGGTGATGCCTATGTGGTTGGTGTGTGTCCTAATGACATAGATGGTGCCTAGAAAGAACATCTCCCCTCCACCCGCTGTTCTCCTGGCTGCTGCTTAGGAGTTTCTGGCAACCAGGCAGCTCTGGCTGCAGAGCTTCTGAGCTCTCCTCCAGCTCGCAGAGCTCTGGCAAGCGTGAGATGCGGGTTTCTGGCTTATCTGTGTTTTCTCAGGGTGGCCGACAGCCTGCCTTCATGTCGTCTGAGCACTTCAGGATGTCTGGAACTTTTTATGTGCTTCTTCCCTAGGAGTCAGCCCCCTGCTTCTGATGCTGTTTTGTTTTTTGCCAAAACTGTGGCAGCCCACTGCAAGCACATATTTCTGGCCTTTTCCGGATTCCGCCACTTGTGGGAGTGATAAGGTCAGACACGGAATAAAAACTCATCGCTGGGGGTCACCGGAGGGGCAGACTGGAGGAATTTCCCAGGCGTTGGCTGTGCAGGGCTGGACCGCTGTGCTCCGGCAAGGGGCAGCAACCGAGGAAGTCGGAGCCTGGTGCTTGCCATTTTATAGCGACTGCTTCCTCCGGGACAGCAGAGCTGCTTGGGGGCTTTTGCAGGTGCTACAGCTTCGGGTGGTGTGGGAAGAGAAAGGGGAGGGTTGAGAGGTGACAACATAAATCAGACGATGCCGCAGATTTCCTCCCTCTCAGTCCTCATTCTCACTGCTCTTGCCTCTCCTGTGCCCAGATGTTGCAAGGTTTTGTACAGGCTGATAAAATTGTGTTTCCCCGTAATGAAACCCTGCCGCTGGCCTGAGGGACTTGGTGCCAATCCCACCACCTGGGCCAGAAGGGGGAACAC
>VZSZ01011371.1:692166-721564 GCA_013398815.1 Ibidorhyncha struthersii | reverse complement strand
TTTTTTTTCCTGCCTCTCAGCCTTGGCTTGGGAGTACCCATGGCTCTGATGCTGGGGAAGGGATGTATTTTTTTACTCACTCTTCAGCTGCCCTTTTCCTGCAGGCAAGTCCCTTTGGCACGCGGAGGGAATGGCACCCGGCCACCCTGCGTGAGGAGCATCCAGCTGTAACTCAGCACTGACTCCCTCTGTCCCTGGGCTGCCGGAGCAGCGCTGCTCTTACAGCCAGGCACCCGGCTCTCGCTGGGGACCGAGCCATGGAGAATTTGGTCCAGAGTGTGCGAAGTTCCCTGCTTACACGGAGCTTTTCCTTTTCATCCACAACCACAGCATCCCTACGAGCCCGACTAGCCTGACTCCTGTGGTGCCAACCTGAGAGCTGCATCCCCCTTCCAGCTTCTCCTCTCTGCAAAGCTCCCTGACTCCTGCCTCGAGCCGGCGGCTCTGGTGCCGGCAGCCTCGTGTCGGCTCACCCCTTATCAGTGGGAAGCAAAAGGGCTCCCCTGGGGCCCCCGCTGAGCTGCGAGGCGTCTCCTCCCATCACTGCAAATTGTTGGCAGAGCACACAGAGGGCTTTGAGGGACCCCAAAGCACAGCTGAAGTTCAGTGGCACGGGGAGCCAGGTGACAGCCCCCCAACTTTCCCTGCCCTGTGGGGTGTGGGAAGGACAGCTAGCAGCTCCTGGATCCCAACCTAGGACAGGGACATTGGCTTGCCAGTGCCAGCAGTGAGGGCTCTGGTGTGCTCCCTGCCCAGGCTCCGGGAGGGATGGTCCTTCCCTGGGAAATGCTGCCCAGGCAGCGGCTGCCCTGAGGCGTGCGATGGCAGGAGCTGCTGGGGAACCTACCCGTCAAACACTTTATATCAGAAAATGTTTACCTTTCCCTTCCAAAACTCAGCTCAGTGAGATAAATATTCTGAATTTGCACATTGCAGTTACAATGTTAAAACTGGGTTGTTTTTCTGTTTGTTTTTTTTTTTTTTTTTTTTTAATTTGACATTACTTTGTGAGTTGAAACTTCAGTTAATTGTTACCAAACGCACTTAGATAATAACCCAGGGGCTCTATGGCTGCTGGGTTAAACTGAACCTGGTTTACTCTGGGGTTGTGCCTGGGTTGCTGGGGACTTCAGGAAAACCGTCCCTAGGGCTGGGGTCTGAGGGATCTGCAATGGCTCTTTCCCTTGTGGATTCTCCAGTGTCTAACCAAGGCTGAGCACACGCTGCAGCCTGTTGTTATATGAGTAACCTCAACTGAACATCTCTTTCCTTCACGTGGATGTCTATTTTTGCAAACCTTTGAGGAACTGAATGGTCTCTGAGGCTGTTATCTCTCTGTCAAATTTGTCTGAAATTGCTCAATGAGTTCAAAGTTATTGAGGGAGACACAGACAGTGTGAATGTATGAGCGACAGGAAATCAGACTGACAGGCTGAAATAAGAAATACTCTAAAGTTGCCAAAACAAAAAGCTTTCCCAGTGGTCTGACCTGACTTTTTACCCAGATTATTGGTTCCTAAAGCCTCCCAAGGTCCAGCCATCTACCCCAGCCCCAAGGGGCTCCTGAGACCCCATGTCAGAAAGCAGAGCATCAGCTGTGCTGACAGTACTCGGGACTCTTGGGATTAGCAAGAGTCTTGGCACCAGCTTTTCTTGTGGCCTCTCAGGTCTGGGAGAGTGGAAACCCATGGCCAGATGCCCATCCATGCTATTTCCGACCCACACTGAGAGGAGACTGCATGACAAACTGGTTTGATTTGTGCTTCCTTTTGCCAAATGCCTTTGATTGAAAAGGGATCTGACACCAGTTAATTAGACACAGGTGCAGGTTAGAAAAACAGTTGCAATAATGAATCTCGTTTTACTGGTCCCTGTTGCTGTTTCAGTGGTGCTATTGCAGCCATTCACAGGATGGTTAATCTTTTAGCTAGTGCTTTAAGCGTTTTGTGCAGGGAGCTACACACCATCAAAAAGAATGAATAACCCTGTTTCTCTTCCCTATCGTGGCTATCAACCAGAGCTGTCTTTGGCATAGCTTGTAGGTTGATTTCTGGTTGAACGTTAGAGGCAGAATTCATCTGTCCAAATGTAGACATCTAATTGTGGATGTCTACATCTGAGTTACTTGTCTAGACTCTTGTTTATAGGAAAGAAATGGGCACCCCAAGGACATGAGTCATTGTATGCTAGAGTAAATGTCTAAAATAGGTCAGATGAATCATTCTGTAAATGGGCCTCTTTCTCTTCTGTGACTATAAAGGGAGTCCAAAGTCACCAGGCTGAGGAGAACAGAGAGATGTCTCTAAAGTACATTAAGATGTGTCCCATGTCAGATATGTTTCTGGATATTTGTAGTCAGCTGCTCTTCTGTTTGCACGTTTCCGACATCCCCTGTCCATCTTGCTCTTCCCGTTATAAATTAACCTGGGACTGAGGTGCCATTTTGTCCCTATAGCTTCTGCTGTAGCTACATCAAGAATGAGTCCCAAGCGCCTGCCTCTCCCCTCTTCTCAGTGTCATCAGACTGGAGTCACCCTTATTCCAAACCTACGGCTGGGGCTCTGCTTTATCCTCTTGTGCATCCCTCCTTTTCCCTCTCCAGTGAAACGCTGCTGGGGACCTGCCTTCCCTGCAGCCAGGTACGTGCACTGCTTTGTCCTTCCACGTGAGCCATCTGCAAACCTTTCAGCTGTCCTCGTGTTCCCTAGGCCAACACAACCTGTTCTGATTTGCTCAAAATTTCCTTAAGTTGCTGGTAAGCAGCCGGAGTCCCCACCTGGGCTTTGGTTACTGCCTTTTTCCATCTCTGTTGTATCCGCACCTGACTGAGAGGGACTCGCAGCAGCTTAGTTTCACCACTGCTCAGATGAACTGCCATAACGGACTTGTGTTGAGACACAGTCTGAGCTGGGAGGTCAAGGGTATTAACCCGAACCTCCTTCGCCGATTTACCTCTATCTTAGTGCTGTTTGTTGAACAGAAGAAATGTACAAGCGTTCCAAATCTGTCCAACTAGGCTTGGAGCCTAGTCCTAGACATGTAGCCTTATTTTAACAAAACCAGTGCTGTGCTGATAAATGGGATAGTGGGAGGAGGAAAAGAAACTATTCATAACACACAGTGGAGGAAATGAGGGAGGGAAGAAAAGAAAACTGAAGAGTGCAGATAAGATTTTTTTCTGCAGGTGTTTTCTCAAGTTTTGGCTAGGAGACAAAGGAAAACCCGCAGACCATCCAGATAAGCCCATTAGTCAGGTTAGCTGATCACTGTTTCATTTCTCAGTAGTGTTATCTGAGCCCTCTGGCCTCAGCAAAATCCCAACTTTACTCTTTTCTCAAATAGTATTTTATTAAAAAATCCTCTCTGCACGAGAAGAGTTTTAAACACCTTGTGACCTGGGAATACTTTCAAATACTGGCGAGGCGAGCCGCATCCTTGTGTAGGAGGACATGGATGTGCCTATGGTCTCTTGCCCCTCAGTGGTATTGACTTTGACTGTAGTTGGTTAGATCGAGCCCTGGATCCAGGTGTGCAGCTCTGACCTTTGTGAGACTCGGCTCCTTGCACCCAGAGCTGATGAGGGCTGAGGGGTGTGCGACCAGATCATGGGCTCTGTGAGTGGCTCGGAGGAAAGAAGAAATAGCCCTCTCCCCTGGAGACCTGAGCAACAAGAAAGGTTGTTAGGCAGCAGCTGCCTTTCTCAGCATGGGAAACAGCTGGGACTGGAAGCCGTTGAATGAGGTGCAACAACCTTTCTGGGCAGTCCGGCTGAGTGCTTGAGTGAGGAACCCAGGTGAACTTCCTACCAGAGAAGTTAAATTATGTATCATAATACATATGTTCCTGAGAACTGGGCACACATGAGCACTTGCTGGAGATGAAAGCTGATGGAACATGCAAACTGAAACCACAGCGAGCCTCACTCTGCTCTGAACCATTTCCCACTAGGAAACTCCTTGCCGCAGCAGCCAGCCTTTCTGTTTGCTCTGCAAAGTACTGCCCATTTGTACGTGGCTCTGTGGCAGGAGGCACTCCAGGAGGCTGCTCCCCTCTCAGCACTCATTGCTAACAGTAAACAGAGTTGGGATGACTCACAAGTGTTTTAGTTTTCATCATGTAGGTTCAAGATCAACATATTTTAACAACGAGCAAAGGTCCTTGTTCGTCTGATGGTGTTTAGTGCTCTGGTATGAGTTGCCAGTTCTCGCCTGGTTCTTAGTAGGTTGATGCCCACTTTGTGGAAAGACCCATCCTGACACTTTGACCAGAAAGGTTGACATTTGACTGCATTAGCTGCTCAGCGTAAGATCATACATACCTCCCACTGGATAATGATGCTTGTCAGGACAGATCTTCTCTGCTCTTACACCATCGCACACCTATTTGTCTAACTCAGCTCTTCTCTTGATATCTTACAGGCCCCTCTGTTTTCTTCTTATATCCGGAGTTAACCTTACAACTAAACCTCAGCAAATCTCTTGAAACCGATTTGTTCCTGGAAGCTCTCTCACTGCAATGATACCTGTGTGTGCTATTGCCCTGCAAATACTGAGAGATTTTCACTGATGCCAAGAGATGTCATTACTAAAACTGAAGCAGATGGTAGAGTGGGACTGAAGTAATACTATGAAGATTTTCCCAAGGTGTCATGTATTTTCCGCAATTATGAAGCACTTGAATGGCTCACCTGAGGAGGCTATAAGACCTCTGCCTTGGGAAGGTCTTTAAGAACAGTGAGCATTTGTCAGGGGTGACTTCATTACCCAGTCCTTCCCTGGGGAAGGAGATGAATGATGCAGTTTCCTGAGGTCCTTTCCAGTCCCAGGAAACCCAAACGCGAAACTCAACAGACACTGAAAGGAGTGTAAGGTTTAGCAACAGGGAGGAAATGTTCAAGAAAAGAATGTATCTCACATTCAGAGCTGATTTCTCAGCAACAGTGCTGAGTTTCACTGGTGCAAATCCTGCCCCATTCGGCATTTGAAATGCTCAGGCAACAAATTATACCTGATTCTCACGACAGGAGGAAATCAGAGTGCAGTCTCCTTGGGGCAGAGCACGTCGGATCTTGCTTTGTGTTGTCTGACCCACGCCGGGGCAAAACACAAACAACACTTGAAATTTCCTCCTAGCATTTAGATACTTCTTAAAAAACAATAGCGATATTAGATAGGGAGCAGTGGCTAGGCTCAATCTGATCCTAGGTTAATTTGCATTAAGTGCTTCTTAATTCTTTTTCTTTAATATCGTTCTCACGCCTAGCCTGTGTGTTGCTCATTTCCTCTGGTGGAGAAGTGAGAAGCACATGCAGCGGAAACCGAGCAAGCCAATAAAAATGATGTGGTAGAGGGAAAGAGAGGAACACTGCAAACAATCCCTGTTTTGGCTGATAAAGGCATCCTCAGGAAGCTTGCGTCTTGTAGGAGTCTGTCATTTTCTGTTTGTGGGAAGAGGAATGGAAGAAAAATATATGCACAAATAAGTATTTCCACTTTTGATTTGATTTCCATAATGTTTTCGTACTAATTCTACTTTTGCACAATGTGAGGCATAGATCCAGGTCTCCTGATGCTTTGACAGGGATGCGGGACTTCCAGTCTCTTACTGTGGTCTCCAGCTGTGGAAAGCTGACCTGGAGTGAAGTGCGGGAAGAGGATGCTCTTATGCAGATGACGCTACCTTATTTTCCAGCTTGTATTTCCCCAAGCCAAGCGACACGTTACTGGAGGGATGTCCTTTCCGAACTTCTGCAGTTACTTAAAAGGCGCAGACTAACACAGTCGGTGAAATCACACCCTGGAGTGTCACGTTGTGCACCACAACCATGTGCTGCTGAGTCAATAGGCCACCAGTGGAGCACTCTGGCCAGCCCGCTGGTCCCAGGCCCTCGCTGAAGGCGCAGCCCTTGGCCGGGCAGGCTACTGTGTCACGCTGCATGGTTTTCACCCACTTCAAACGCTGTAAGTGACAATGCTGCTTGTAGTGACATGGCATCGGAAATCCCCAACGTGCTATTGCACGAGAAGGTCACAGCTCAGTCAGAACAGCACATTAAACATTAAACGCTCCATTTATACGCACTAGTGGCGTCATGCCAAGATGAATCCAAAATGATTAAATCTCCAGCCGTGTCGGTTCCTTTCACAGCAACATAAAACATTTTGCTCCGCCAGTCAATGCGATGATGTTGTGCTGAGGACAACAGACTCGGGCTCTGAGTCGCGTTCATCTCAGCGATTTGTCATTAAAATGCATCTCTGGCTGAGATGCGCTACTGGGGTTCCCGGAGGTTCAAGCTGCCACTTGGTTAAGATGCATAGCAGTTTCCACTGGCCAGATGACTCACCTCGGCCTCTCTCGTCACCCGAGCGAGACAAAGGCAATTGGAAGGCAGAGAAGAAAATAACAAACTGTTGACCACATCGTAAATTCAAAGACGTGGCAACAACAGGGCTTAGCTCATTCATGCAGGAAATACTGTAAATGAAACCACAGTGTTTGGATACAGTGACTGCTGAGAAGGAAATCTCTTTTGGTAGCATGCACCTGCTAGGTATAAAAAGAAAGGGACTGGATTTCTTAATTTTGCAGGAGTCTTTTTATTTTTTTTTTCCTCAAAAAGCTGCATATTTGTAACTTTAGTAAAACTGCAAAAATTGGTAAATAAAAAGAACTCTGCAAGAAGAAATTGATTTCTGGATCTGATCAGAGCAAAGATCGTAATCTTTGCTCATCTTTTATAGATTTGCTACCTGAACGCTGTGTCTACAGGCCCAAGACCTAATGCTTTATTCAGTAATGCTTTGTTCAGTCCATACTCAAATGGAAAACTGCCAGGAAAGGGAAAGAATCCTAATTTCATTCCTCTTTTCTTGCTATAAAAAGAAAAAAGAAAAAGAGATATTTGGATCAATTGTTCTCCTTTGCTTTTTGTGCTCCTCAGGTGACAGGAGCACATGAAGACTGTCTTGTAACCCCTTAACCAGGCATTTCTTAACAGCAGTACTCAGAGCAGGGAGGTAGGATCCCTGCTCCTGCTCCTGCTCCTGCTCCAGAACATGGCGAGACGTGGTACGAGGTTACACAGAGGGGCAATAGAACCATTGACATGAGCGGGTTCCAGCTGTTGGCTAATGTTTTTGAGATTGTTTTCAGTGGGCATAGATGAGCCCAACCCTCCAACTGCTCTGCTGTGGGCCTGCAAGTTCTAAGCAGAGTGGCAGGGTGTGAATCCCGGCCAGACTGAGCAGAATTGAAGATGATGTGGTGGAGGAGACGTTAAAACTGGTCCCAGAGGCTCTGGTGTTTTACACACATCCCATCTTTCAGTCCTGTCCTGGAGGCTGCAGTCCTTGACCTTCTGTGCCATCCACCCAGCTCTTCAACCTCGCTTTAAAAATTCCTGCTAATTGCATAGCTCGCCCAGCTATCGCTAGCACGCACGTATGCCTCAGGTGGGGGAGGTTCACTATGTGAACAGCAAATCTAACCTTGAAGCCAGCCTGTAGAGTGTCACCGATAGCACTCAAGTTAAGTGGTGCTGCTACAAAAAATGCAGCTTACTGAGCGCAGATGGTGTGCCCAAATACTGAGCTGCTCTGCATAAGCGAACCCACGTCTGGTGGAGCCTCATGAACCATTTTGCATAGTGGTCTAAAGACCAGACAAGAAGAAGAAGCAGATCTGCAAGCACTCAGATGGGTCCAAACGTTTAGGAATCTGAGCAGCTGACCTTCACATAACACCTAAAGCTCTTTTTACAAATTTGTCCGCTTGTTTTGTGATACCAAAGAGTAGCAGAGGGAAGCCTGCTTCTTTTATAACTCAAAGGCCTCAGGGCTTTAAGTAACAGCAGAAACAAGTTTGGTAAAAGGCTCTGGAAGAGCCTGCAGAAATTCCCTGTGAAGGCCCCCTGACTCAGACAGAGCTTTGAAGAGGACCTGCTCCATTTTCACTTGAGGTCCCCAAAGAAGATTTGAAAGGCTTTAAGCTTCAAACAAACAAACAAAACCCAACAGGACCAGGTTTTATTAGAATAAAACCAGGGACATTAACTTTTGCAAATGGAGAAAATGCAAAGCAGCTGTCTCTGCCCTCTGTCTGCCTGAAAATGTGGTTTTGCTTCCAGAACTGGTTTTAACTTGGTGACTATATCTGAGCTGCAGCAAACTGCCAGGGAGCTTCCTTCTATTGCGGGGAAGCCCTGGCTGTCTGCCCTCGGCAGCCTCTGCCTCCCTTGCCTGGGGCGCACTGGTGCCCTGCAGAAACTCCTCCCCAGGGCAGCAGAGGTCATCACAGAATCATAGAACAGTTGGGTGGGAAGGGACCTTTAAAGGCTATCTAGTCCAACCTCCCCTGCGATGAGCAGGGACTTCAACTAGATCGGGTTGTTCAGAGCCCTGTCCAACCTGACCTCAAGTGTTCCAGGGATGGGGCATCGACCACCTCTCTGGGCAACTTGGGCCAGTGTTTCACCACCCTCAGCATAAAAAATTTCTTCCTTCTATCTAGTCTAAATCTACCCTCTTTTAGTTTGAAGCTGTTGCCCCTTGTCCTGTCACAACAGGCCCTGCTAAAACATTTGTCCCCAAAAGTTTGTCTGCCAAAAGTTTGTCTGGGTGCCCAGCTGGCCTCTTCTTCGTAAAGGAGAAAAGTACTGTCATCAAGAAGGAAGCAAACCCCCATGTGCCGAGTGCCACGCTGTTGGAATGGAGAGCTGCTGACGGGAAACGTGTACCACAATAGCACACTTAGGAGTAGGGTGTCTAGAAATTTGGCAGGAAACCTCCTCTGCAGACTGGCATGCGATCAGGAAATAGTCGGGCAAGCATCAAAGGAAGGGAAATTAACATCTAGGTTTCATTTCTGTGGCTGTAGTTGAGTCAGCCTGGTACGATGCTCTCGTTGCTGCCTCACCACTGGAGAGGCAATGCTCTCTCCCCTCCCCTCTCTCCTGGCAGCGAGATCTCACAGGTGTCTCCAGCACTGCCTCAGTATTTCAGTTTCCTATTTGTTAATAAAGCTAGAGGCTTTGAAAAGTCCTGTCTGACTTAATCTCTATTGATCACAGATCCGAGAGCCCTGATGTGAAGGAATTTTAGATTTCCAGCCGCTGGCTGTTTAACAACTTCTGACTTCAAAAGCTCTAGGAGCCTTCTTCTCCTTTTAAATACATTTTACACTTACGTAAAATATCGTCGGTCCCTCATTAATGTGTACTTCTCCCATAATTAGACAAGCGTTTGTAGTGTGAATGCTCAGTTCTCGTGCCACGTGCGCATTCTTCATTCATGAAATCAATAGGCAATAAGCACTGTCCATTTCTGATCTTTATAGAAGTCATTTGCTGCAAGGGCAACTTCTACTCAGTTTCACAATGTAGATGTAAAACGGATGATCTCAAAAACCACACAAGTCTCCTCAGCCAGCAGCCCATTGTCCCCAAGTAAACCAGCGCATATTTTCCAGCGCAAGGTACATCAAAGCCCAGGGCAGGTTTTTTCCTCTCGACGCCGGCCCTCACGCGGTCCGTGGGCAGGGAGGTTTTCTGTAGTGAGCTGCACTGCTCCTGCTGTGAGCCCTGGCAAACGGGGGGCTCCTCGTCAGCGCTGTGCTGGGGGTTTGACCTCAGGCAGGTGGCAGCAGGGCTGACCTCCATCTCCCGGTTTCTGTTCTTGGAGGTCCCGCGCGCAGAGCTCTCGTCCTGTCACCTCGGAGGGCACCGCTGCTCCGAGCCGCCCCGCGTGGCACCAGCACCTCGTCCCTCCTGCCCGGGGACGCGGAGCTCTGCATGAAGGCTGGTCCCCAGGCAAGCTGAGGAGCTGGCGGAGGCCTCTCCAGCACAGAGGGTGACAGTCTGAGTTATAGCCCTGAGCCAGGGAGCATGAAGGAAGCTGGAAATGATTACGGAGCGCACGGGGGAGTTGAGTAGCGGAGAGACTGCAGAAACCATGCTAATCCCCGGGGAGCTCAAACCGTATAATTTACACGGGTTTATGCCTGAACTTACCTTTACAGTCATGCTCTTGGAAGAGAGTTTACTTAAAACGGAGGGGATACATAAATCTCTGGGGCTAAAAGAGAGGCTGAGCAGAGTCAGGTTTATAGGGCAGAGATTTGCATGCCTTCAGATGGCCGCAGCCTTCCTGCGCGGCTTATGGCGGGCACAGAGGAGCGAGAGGAGGCAAATCTGGCAGCTTTGCCCGGCGCTGGCCTGAGCACCGTGTGTCGGCAGGGGGGTGCGACTGCAGGGACCGCAGGGGACACGGTACTTGGTGATGCTCAACGGGGAGTGGTGCGAGTGGGCGTTACAGCCTCTGGAGACAGTTATTCTGGATGCAAATGCCTGGAGGAGCTTTGTGAATGTTCTCGCATAAAACTGAGACTCGGTACTTCTGAGTTTTGGGTTTTTTTTTTCTGATTTTGTTGAAAAGAGAAAAGAAAAAGTTCTTCCCTGCCCATGCCTCCCCTTCCCAGATTGCTGGGGCGACTAAAGAAAGTGAACTAAAAATGCATGCAAAGCACAATGTACACCTTCCAGCTTCGGATGTGTTTAAGAGATGTTTAGATGTGGTGTTGGCGGATATGGTGTAGGGGAGAACTTTGTAGAGTAGGGTAGATGGTTGGACTCGATGATCCCAAGGGTCTCTTCCAACCTAGACAATTCTATGATTCTATGATTCTGAAACCAATGCAGTGGGGGTCCCAGACACAACAGCTTTCTTCACTGCCCAGTTCTGACTCACCCTCCTTCTGGAGAAGTCATGAGACATAGTGAAACCCCGTGGTCTCAAACTGTTTACAAAATGTGCAGGAAGGCATTAGTCCAACAAACTTAATAATGTTTTCTTTGGTACTGAGACACACTCAGCTGTGCAGCCTGAGACGGAAAACCAAAACGCTGTGGGTGGAGTGAAGCGGGAAGCTGCACCGAGCTACACAGAGCTGCCTGCAAGCCTGGGACCAGTGCTGGGCGTGAAAAAGATCTCCAGTGATCCTCAGTCACGCTTCTCCTTGAAGGTGGCAGAAAAAACTGGCACCGAGCTGATACTCTATTTTTTTCCTCTGATTACATTATTTTCAGATATATGTGAACAAAAGGCAGTGAGACACAATCCAGTGGCTTTTCCCCTCAACCTGTGGTTCAGGATGAAACAGTTGCAGCGCTTGCTTTCAGATAATTTGGAGAGGAGGCTTCTCTGCAGGATGTTGGAGGGGGAGAAACTTGCTGGAGTTACATTCGCGCTGGAGTGTATCTTCAGTGGACAAGGGACTGTGGAGCTCTAACATGCAAGTCGGTGTTCGCCGCTCTAATGACGGCCCCTGCAGGGATCGGGCCGTTTGTGTATGCACACCCTTGCACCAGGCGTGCATCACTCCGACGCTTGCGCCAAGCTGCTCTGCCCCGAAGGTCAAGTTTCCTTCTATCATGCAGCATTTTAATGGCCTTTGGATATCTTTCTAAACCTGAGCTTGTGCCTTGATGAAACTTTTGACAGGCAGTAAATAACAGGGGCATTATTTATTCATGTCAGATGAGACTGAAGCATTCCTGGTTTCTTGTTTATCCTGCCAAGATGGTAAATGAAAAAATGGACTTTCTCTTTGACCTTGGTTTTGGTTCATGCTGTAGATCCCCAAAGAAGAAAATATCTCAGTAGTAAGTGTCTTATTAACAGAAAGCATCTGCAGAAGGAAGAACAATGTGTTCTGGCCCAATCTCACAGCTGTGGCTACCAGCTGTGACAGCCCTGTTGTTCCAGATTTGCCTTTACTACAGCATTTCAGTGGTAGCTTTAAAAAAGAGAGAGATGAGCCCACGGGGAGTCTGGCTTAGAAACAACCTGCTGCAATCTACAGAAAAATTCTTGGGTCTGCGAAGGACTTTGGCAGCCCAGGGGATAACCCGACACTTGGCTCCAGGGTCCTCGCAGGCAAGCCAGGGAATGCTGGAAAACCTGGCGAGCGGAGATGCATTTAGGAGCAGAAACGAAGCACGTGCCTTCCAACCACATAAGGGATATAAAGCCTTTGGCCAGACGCTAGGTGTCTCTTTGGAGGTCTTTACTGCTCTCTTTTCTATGACTTTTGGGTTTTTAATACTTAAGTTTGATTTTAGGTATTGGGAAGTGTTCAAAGGTCTTTGGCATGGATCTTGTATGGATGTTTCCCAAATAACTGTCTGCTCCTCAAGTTGTCTATGACTGCTGTGTGCTTGTGCTCTAGGTAGTTCTTTCCAGTATTGTCCTTTGAAGCAAGGACTGCATAGGTATTTGGCACCTACTGAATATGGGAACATCTTACTATCTGTAGATTGTTTGCCCAACCTATTCCTCTGCTTTGTCCACATGCTGTTGGCTCTCCTCTTGGGAGCTATTTCAAAGCAGGTATCAGGAAGATCTGCTCTACTGGGATCTCTGCCTCGGTGGCCTGGCAGCTTGGGTGGAGATGAAATGATTGTCTGCACCCGTTGGACCATGGCTGCTCTTTACGGAGTTTGGGTGCCGTTTTGTTCACAAGCTGGGCCTTGAATATTCTTCGAGTAAAACATAATATAAATAAATATGTGAAAACACATTCCCCTCACCTCCACCCCAATAAAACCTGTTGTATAACGATTTCTCTCACATAACCCATCTGACTCCAAGAACAAATGTCCCTAATTTCTTCTGGATGGTAGGCTTTGCGGAGATTTAAAGGGCAATTTCTCTCTCTTTTTCTTTAGCTCTCACAAAGTATTACAATAAGGAACTGTAGTGACAGACAATACTTAAAGGCATGGTTTAGGAGTGATTCATCTGTGAAACATGGTGTAGCATATTTTATTGTATTTTAGCTAGTAAAAGCTGTGCATTCTAGCCCAGCTCTGTCATACTGCACGGTAAATTATACTTACAGGAATCCCAGCCACCTAGCTGAAAATAAGTACCCTCTATACAAGAGTTAATGCAGTAGATTTGTACTTAGACATGTATTTGTAAAATATTTAAGCTGCATGAAAAGGGTGTCTGTAGGAAGATATGATTACAGGATCACATAAGTGCGGCACAGTGCTGTCATATTTTAAGGTTAAAGAGCAATCATTAGGCACTGGTGGCTGACACTGCGTGCGCGGAGGAAGGGGAGCCCTTTCGAAGGCAAAGTGGGGCAGGAGAGAATGGGGAACAGGCTGAGTCTCGCATCTGCTGCCCCAGCTGCAAGACGGCCCAGCTTGAAGGATGGTGCATTCACTGCTTCTGGGACAATCCTATACCATCTTCTTATGGCAGGAGAAAAGAGCTATGGGAAATTGCTTTCTTGTGGTTCATGCCTTATGCCTACTACATTGCAGGCAGAAAAGCACAGATGATCCGGAGATGCTCTTCTCAACTTTACAGCAGTAGCTTGTCATTCCAAGGCTGCTAGTGCTTTCCAAAAGCCCACAGCAGTTTCACAAGCTTTCCAACATATCTGGGCAGTGCCTTGTAGCCTCTTGGCACAAAGCAGTTCCGTCTGCTAGTGCAACAGCTCTCAGGAAAGCAGAAAACCAGGGTGTCAGTCCTTACTGTAGAGAGGCTGATTAAGACCTGCAGAAAAAAAAACACGCATCTCTGCACCATGACCACAAAGCTCTACTGAGTTTTAAAAAAGCCCAACTTGTATCTTCTATAGGCTGGAGTCTTACTTATTTATTCTCATAGTGCCAGCAGTTTTCCAGCCAAAAGGAAAGGAGGACATGTTCAGGTACTACAGTATAAGGTAAAGTACTGGAAATTTTCAATTGCTGATGCGTATCCCTAAATCACACACAGTCTAAATAAGCTCCAATTCCCTGCAGCATTTTAGCAGCCTTCCATTGACTTCATTGAGCTCCAAGCACATGTTTAAACTTAAGTACATGCTTGAATTTTGCTGAATCATACAGCAAATAAAATATGCAGAGCTGGTCTTTAATATAACCTACTGATTCATGTGAAAAGTACACATTTCCCGCAAAGCCTACTTTGAGTTAATTAATGGGCATTAAGGACTCACATTTTTCTAGCAAAGAAGGGCCCCAAGGGATCACAGCAATTTGTGTTCATACCCTGAACGATACCAATGCAATCTTCCCATGGAGACAAAGCCCCAAGTGCTCCCTCTGCGATAACCAAGCACTTAAATTTGATGGATGGGCTTTCGCTGCCTCTGACACCCTGTGGGTCAGGAGGGAGGACCTGGCCTCTGACCTGTCCCTTTCATCCCCTCTGCCTGGAAGTGTGCCTACCGCAACACCGATTTTGGGGGGGACGAGGACTGCCTGCACCCTGGAGAAGCAAGAAGGGGAGCGGAGGGTCTGCCTTCTTGAACTGAACATTTTACTCAATCTCACCAACTGCCATCGCTGTCGCTACAACCTTCTTCACGAGCTTGACAAAACGAGGCTATGATCCGTGTCCGCAGAGCATGCCGACCACAGGAAACCCTGGCTATTAATTTATTTCAGTAGCCGAGCCAAATGAATTGGAGCAGTTGGGTGTGACAGAGGGAGGCAGGCTGAGCGCCGCTGGAGCGAGGGACCGCCAGCGCTACGGCAAAGCATCCCAGGGCCTCGGTAAGGTGGGACTGTCCTAGTGCAGCCCCTGCTACAGGAGGGAAGGGAGTAATCCTTCAGGAAATAAAGACACAAATTCCCCAAACGCCGGGACCGGAGCTGGAGCTGAGTGTTGCAATGCAATTTTCTTGATTACCACTTTGGTGTCCCAGCTTTGTTTGTTTGGCAGCCAAGGTTTTAAAGAAATGAAGCCTGGCAGCTGTGAGCTGAACAGCTCAGTGCTTTCAAGGAAGTTGGAGGGAGCACCAGGCTGGAGAGACCTCCTCCATCAGCAGGTCTGATCCCACATGTCCCAGGCAGCCACCCCTATAGATTTATCAAGCTCCACCCTAAAACTACATAGGTTGGCTGAGGGTTTTTTTGTCCTTGAATTTCACCCCCTACTACTTCTCTCCCAGGTCTGTTCTAGAAGCTCACTCTGCTGGTGAGAAACTGTTTAATTTCCACTTGGTCTTATGTCAACATTGCCTGGTAGCTGTTTCCCTTCTTTCTGTTTATCCTCCTAGAAATCATCGCTCAGCCCCATTCCCAGCCCTGTGTGGTCCTCCTTCAGCTGGAAAAGGAGATTGTTATGGGAAGCACTGGAGCAATAAAATCGGTAGCGTGGTAAGATGTGTGTGAGAAGTGAGCCCAGCAAGGACACACACCTGGAGCGCTGGTGGCAGGCAGGGCTGGGGGAGAGGCTTGTCCAAGGAGCAGGAGTTGTCTGTCCTTGCTGGCTGAAGCCGCCTCATACTTGGCCTTGAACCAACTGTTTCTGCAAAGGGGCTAAGGATGCTCTGCACCTCTGCAGCTATGAGAGGCAATGAGACAAGGTTGGTCAGAAGGAGAACTACTGTGATATTTTCTTTCATGAGGGATGTGGAACGCTTGAACTGGACTTGAAGCACAGAATTATGTCCACCAGTTGTCACCTATTTGGCCCGGGGAATGCCACATTTCAGCCTCTGTGTCCCCATCTGTGAAAAACAGGATAATAATAGCCAGTCACCTCTCCCCAGGGTATTGTGAGGGTCAACATCTGTAAAGGGTGTGGACCATTTAAAGCAATAAAGACATGTTAAGTATCATTATTATTAGTCTTCCTGTGCCTCAGTTCCCCATTTGTAAACTCTCACCTAGTACATTTTGACTCCCATTTCCTCATGGAGCTCTGCCCAGCGTGGTCTGGGTTGGAGATGAGCTCTCCGGCTGCTGCCACTTGTAACCACGGCCCACTTGCAGAAGACCCTGGGAAGTGCTGAGAAGCCAGTTTTGATGTTTTGGAGGGTTTAATCCTATTTATGAATCAGATGATTATTAATGTTATGTGTTCACGTCATTGTTGCAGAAGAAAACAAAACTACTGCCCTGCTGGCTGCACACGCACCACTGTGAACGCACCCCTTTGGTGACCAGGGGCTGGTGTCCCCTGATGTCTCCTCACGGGGCCTCCCTGTCACAAGCCTTGAGAAGCCAAACTCTTCCTTTTTTTGGAGTTTTACACTTTCTGGTGTCAAGTTTATGGCCTTTACCCATTTGCTTTAAGCCCATTCACGGTGTAACTGTTGACATCTGAATTGATTTCCAAGACAGAGCTGCAAGTGGTCTTGTAAACAGTTGTCGGCAACAGTTGTAATTAAAGAGTAGAGAGTGCAAACACAAACCACAATAGCAGCCTGTAGGAGTTACACTGCTGTATCGGCTTTAATGTGGAGAAGCCCTTAGGGCCGTATCAGTGCTTACAAGGGCTTGTTGCTGGTTTCCCCTCCTCCCTCCCCTCTTCTAAAAGGGATAAAAAAAAATAAAATTAGCTATCAAACCTTTTCCTTTGGGAAAGCTAAGGAGCTGGTAGTGTGAGAAATGCCGTGTGCCTGTTTGACAGTCCCTCATAGGGCCCCTCTGCAACAGAGATGGGATGGAGCTGATTCATCCCCCTTCCACAAAAGGACTCCCAAGGCCAAGAACATCCACGTGGTCCCTGAGCATCAGCCATCTCACTGGGGTGGGAGATGGAACAAGAGGAAGGAGGTCAAGACATGGGAGCGGATTGCTCAGGATGGATCTGCTGGCCCCAAAATCCTGGAGAGGTGGTCACAGCAGAGATTACCTATACCAGGAATTAGTTGCAGGTTAGTTTCTTTCATATTAAAATAACCTGTGCCCACCAGTTCGTTTTGTCTGATGTGCATCATCTGATGTTTTAATGCATGCTATTAAACACACTGGGGAAGTGGGTCTACCTGAATTTGCCTGCAGCAAGAACGAAGCAGATCCCCAAACAGCTGTTGAAGCTCTGCCAGCTCCTAAAGAGAGCCCACACCCTTTTGCTTGTCGGCTGGAAGCAATGGTCTCCTCACCTGTGTGGTCTCTCCTGCTGCAAGGTCTCCCAGAATGGGCATCACTTTTCCATTCAAAATGAAGTTCTCAAGTAGCTGTGGCTTTCTCTGTGTCTTGGTTCTGTCCTCATGTCCTGGGTGACGTTTCTTGCTGAGAGTGGACTCGTGGGGCCTTATCTACAAACAAATGCGTCCAGTGTGGCTGGGAGCACAGCCAAAGCGCTGTGGGAAAGCAAAGGAGTTTGAACTGTGTGGTAAGAATGGGAAAGCTAGTCATAGGATTTCTGGGACTATCTGGCTGCAGGAACTGGGAATACTCCGGACTTTGGTATTTTCTATCCTCTCCTGAGTCCTGTTTTTCCTAGGAATGTGATTCATCCCTACCTTGAACCAGATCAAAATGTGAAGCTGATTTTCAGACATTTCACAGGGACTTAATTTTTGCTCTGTTAATGCTGAATACTGTTTATTTTTGCAGTGCCCTCCTATTACCGGTCTTCTCTTTTTTTTTCCAGCTGGTTTCCTACATGCGATTCAAGAAAAATGACTTGGAAGATTAAGGGAGTGCCTTGCAGAGGGCGTAATTTCACCCACCCCTGCAGTGACCCATCACAGCCTTCAGGAGAGCAGAGGTGAACCTCCTCTTCCAGCAGCAGCACAATTTTAGGTAGGTAACCACCTCGGAGCCCCTGGGTCAGAAGGATAAGAAACTGAAGGCAAAGGGAGCAGACTTCACAGGACATAAGCCTCTGGATGGAAAGGCGAGTAAAGCCACGAGTTTGTAGTTGGATGCTGATTTGCATGTCTGCTTTGTGCTGCTGTAAGGAGGTGCGACTTTGCTTCTGCACACTTCTTAAAATATAGTGTTATCGACCTTGCAGGTGGTTCAAAGTGTGGGGAAAGGTTTTGTGGGTTTCAAGTCTGTATGCTTATCTGCCTCCTCCAAAGCCTGTCTGCTCTCTTACAGTAAAATAAACCCTGTATCTGGTGAGCTGTGTGTCACCTCAGTTGTCCCCAATCCCTCCTTGCTCTCTTAATCTAGCAAAGTTGTTTTTCTTGAGCTTGGCTTGTTTGTCAAGTGAAGCATCATACGTTGCCTGGAGCCAGGGTGAAACTCTTGAAACCCGGTAGTTTGCATGCTGCTTCTTTGGAAAGCTCAATTTACTTGGGATGAGTTATTCTGAAGTAGTATTTTCTTTCCTGTTTATTTTCCCTGACAGACCTTTTGCTTCCCCCATGCCCTGTCACATTAAACCATTTATGCGCAAAGTAAGCAGTTTGGGTTTGCCCTTGTGACTTTACTGGAACCAGTTGCTTATTCCTATTGTGATTCTGCCAGTGAGTGCTTCAGCAAAAGAAGTGATACACCACCCACTGCAGCTACGACACTTCAGTACAGAGTTATAAGTGAAATCACATCCTCACTTTAGGTTAATGGTCTGGTACATGAATGCTGAAAGCTCTCTTTAAGTTTCATCTTGTGAAATGCTGCCGTGTCCAGGGCAAGGTGCGAATCTGAAGGAGACCACCTCCTTTTCAGAAGTGAGCCCCCGGCTCTGCAGTGGCGTGTCTTTCCACAGAGGCTGACGAGGGTGGTGTCACCACTGGACAGAAACACAAGCCGCACCCAGCCAGGGAACAAAAGCAAATCTTGAAATCCAACCAACTCATGCCTGAGGCCACCGCCTCGTTCTTTCTTCCAGCACTGACTTCCATGGGTTGCAAAGAAACATTTATTGCTTACTTTGCAAATGATGCTTGAAGTGTCCTCCAAACACGAGTTTCATTTTGCTTCCACAGCACTAGAAATAACTGGAATGCAAGGCTTCCCTCTTCACAATACGTGTTGGGTTTTTCTTCTAGACTGCCATATCCAAACGTCTCTTCAATCTATTATCTCTCAATGCTTAAGCAAAGAATCACTCTTGGGATGATCCTTTTTTTTTCTTGTCTTGAAGGCAGTGTCTGTTACTCCACAGCATGGAAACCAAGTGGGAAAGTAATCTATGCAAATTACATGTACTTTTCTGGTTGAATCATGTTCCCTCCACTCATGGTAATGAGTCACTTGGCATAAAGTGGACTGTTACTATGCATGGAGAGAGCACATCAGAGCTCTGCTTCTCAAGAATTATTTCCACTTGCTGAATCTCATTTAGGCCTGGAACCACAAGGGCTGAGACTCTGCTGTCAACCTCTCTGTGCTTGAGCCACTGTAGTTACTCAGATTTTCACTGGTATAGCAAGGGAGAATTGGTCCCAGACTCTTGTTAACCTTTGATGCTGAGGATGATGGTTCATGGGCAGTCATCAAAGCTGTCTCGCGCAGTTCCCAAACACTGGCCACATGGTCTTTTTCCTGTAGTAATACTGAGACTAAACCAAGAACTGACCTCAGTGAAGAGGAAGGCAGAAGTGAGTCCCATCCCGTATGTGGTGTCTGAGGAGCCGACTGCTCAAACTGCAGCCTGTCTGGCTGAGGGACTGATTCCTGCAGTCAGCTGCCATCTCAAAACTGGTCCTGTTTGTATCTCAGCCCTGGAACAGAGCAACCTAAATCGAATTATCACTCTGGAAAAATCTTACTGTCCTGTATTTTTTTTTTTCTGATACAGCCATTAACCCAATGACCAGCTGGTGAGGTCTGGTGCTTAGACCAAAACCATGGGTGTCGGAGCGCTCGGATTTCCTGCTCATGGCTTCATAAGCACTACAGCAAAAGAACCTCCCGTAGGCATGACATGTTATGCCTCCTCTGACCTTACAGAGGCTTACATTGCTTTTGCTCCACTAGAATACATAATTCTTATTTATTTATTGTAATGGAAACAGACAACTGACACTGAAGTATTATGACACCACTGATTGATAGTCGAATGACAAGTTGCAATGTCACTTTCTTACGAGAATAACTATCCTATATTACAAGGGTAGTGAATTGAAACACATCCTTTAGAAAGATGCCTAATCTCATTTTTAAAGCTCGAAGTGATGGTGAGCCCCCTATCTTGTCAAGTAAGGTCTTTAATTGCCCTTACTGCTAGGTTAGTGCATCTTATTTCAAGTTTTTTTTTTTAATCTAATGGCATTGACTCACTGTGTGACCTTGGATGAGAAGGGATGGATCAGTTGTTTAAGGCTAAATTGATCTTGGAATTTATGTAGTAATACACCCACCCTGGAGACCCTCCAGGGTTGTTTTAAATGGGTGAACCCTGGATGGAGTTTCAGTCTCGGCTCTTATTTTTTGAGTGTGCTTTGTGGGTATCGCTTTGCATTATCATTAGCCTAGGGTTTAAATTTTATGAAGCAGGTGGCCCGGGCTTGGTCTGTGTAAGGCAGGTAAGGCACTTGATCAGGCCAGTGTCTTCCTTCTGTGTCAATATTTCTTCCCAAGCTTTAGGACAAGCAGTGAGGACGAACCTCTGTGTGCTTTTGAAGCTGTGATGCTGTGGTGTAAGTGAGCCTGTAAACACCAAAGAGAATAAATGCCACAGTTACGGTTTCACGGAAGCTGTACGCTGGTTAGAGTACCCGGTGAGAAGGAAGAAGTACGGTCTGAGTGACAGCCCAGGTGACCCGTCGCACATCTGTCATCAGAGTAGCATTTAAGTAATTAGGAGATAAATGACAATGCCATTAAGAGTATATTGACACCAGTGAAAAACGTTCTGATGTTGATAGAAATCACATAAAATAAGCGTCACTGAAATAGCTTGTCAGGTCTACGCCGTTTTCGCCGTGTTACTTAATATGGGGGAGGCCCTCACCTTTAAAGAAGCATCTCTCTACCCTGATCTAGACAAATTACCTTTGTGCCTTGATCTAAACAAACTCTGATCTCTCCGCTGCCATTGAACTCACCTTGTCTGAAACCTAATCTGACTACTTTATTCTACCTCTGTACTGGGAATTCACTCTATCATTAGCATTTCAATCTATTTAATTCACTGAGGGTTGCTGAGCAATGTAACTGAATCCATGCTAAGCTACCACCGGCAATTTAGCTGTCAGATAGTCTCACCTTCTATTTTTAGTTGCACTCAAATTCCTTGCTTAAGGGGGTGCACACTGAATTTCTGGATTAGCTTCCCCCTGACCCCTCTATTGTATCACTGTCGGTCATCTTTAAGTCAGAGTACTATTTACGTTGTTCTATTATACTAATTACAGCTTGTCAAAGGTATGGACACTGTTCTTGGACACTCTATCTACAGGCCAGTAAGTCTGGGATTAAGCCCTTGTGTTTAGATGTGCAAGCGCTCTGTATTACCGCAGTGAAGAAAGTCTTTGCAAAATACAGTTTTTTAAATGGCACAGTCAGCACTTCCAAAACCTTGGGACCTGATGCCTTGGGCTGGATGGGGAGTCTTCCCTTTGGATCTCCATATGGTACTCTATAGTGCCAGATCCTTATGCCTGGGTAGGGCAGGAATAGCATTGCCAAGGTTCGTACTTTCAGAGGCAGGGGCTTAGGATAAGGCATGCAGCTGTCCTGTTTCTTTTCTAAAGAATTATTTCAAGCAGCTGTGCTCCCTGGTCTTCTATGTTTTTCCCTTCTTCTCTCTTGCGCAGATTCCACTGCATCTTATTTTTGTATTTATTTTCTCCTGCCACACCACTCTCCCCAGGCTCTATGTTCTAATGACTTTCTTAGCAAGCACATACACTGTGGCGTATATTTAGTTTTGAACCAGCTTATGGCTCTTCTAAGGTGCAATTCAGGGCAGGAAGCAATTTGTTCTTGTTAACAAAGCTGTGTACATGTGTGCACTCTGTCTGCATTTGCTACAGTTTGGTTGCCTGTTAAACCGGCTTTAGCTCTGTATTCAAGTCATCTGAAAGTGCAATTAAAAAATGAGGCAGAGAATGGCAGAACGTGTATATAGGCAGAAAGCAGGCTTTAGCGGGAGGAAAAGAGGCAGGTTGGACATTTATTTTGTAAAATTCATCAGTAAGTTTACTAAATTATATTTCTGTTGCACTTTGGAGATCAGATTTCTTTTTTCACCTTCTCCAACGTAAGCTTGGCGCAAACTTCTCTGAAGTCAATAGATTCAGCTTTATGGGAAAGTGGGAGAGACATTACAGCCTTTTAGGGTAAACGTGGGAAGGTGGTAGCATAGAATACTTGACGGTAAGGTCAGAGCCTTGGCTTCACTAGCTCTATTGTTGATCTGCCCCGTGACTTTGTGGTCACTTCACTTCTCTTTCCTTCTTCAGGCTTCAGCTGCCATCCAGCCTTCGAGCCCTGACGCCACCTCCTGCGATGGGCGCTCAGTGTGTGCACCGGTGAGCCCTGGTCCGAGCTGGGCCGTCGGCGTGAGGCTGGGCAAAGCTGCTTTGGGGGTTGATGCTCAGAGGTAAGCGATACGTGACTGCCCTGCTTCCTCTGATTCCAGATCTACCAGCCACTGAGTAAATATTTTCCTGTGTGAGTGCTGTGCAAAGGTGAGTTACGAGCTGTGGCTGCCCCCTAGGAGGACCATTGCTGGGGATGAAAACGGAACGTTCATCGGGAGCCTCAGTAATATCCAATTCAGATTGCTGATGAATACATCCTGACTTTGGGCACATACCTCCTGTTAATACTAATGGAAATGTCACACATGAATGCTGGAGAATATTGCCCATTATTTTTGGTCCCAGAGCTCTGAGCTGAGAGATTCCCTGAGAAAAATGGCCATTTGCTGTATGTTGCAGGCTGCAATTCATTATATACAGTGCATGGTGACTGTTATTTACCTTACAGAACTGTAATGTGATAAGGAGTCTATGTAAGCCACTTAATGGTCTGTCTACCTTAAAGAAAATGTGTACCTGATCAGCCTCTGATTTATGCCACTTTCACCCCAGTGTAACTCTATCGGCTTCAGTGGTGTTATCCCTGATTTATGCTAGTCTTAGTCGGACTTCATGGGTTTATGTACTTTATATGACTCATGTACGCGAGAAAATGTAGTCTAATAAAATACCTGGCTGTGCATCGTGGCTGTAGGTTCTTTGCAGAACTGTTAACTGGGGTACTACAAAACCAGGTTCTGCTCCTCTGCAGTGCCTATATATTTCAAGGGGTTATATCCCATATCTATAGAGATGTAACTTATCGGTCTCATACTTGACTAACGTGCTGCTTTCTCAGCACGGCGGGGTGTTAGGGCTAGGCAGTAGGCACGGTAAACCTGTAGGATGAAAATAAGAACTTGATTGTGCTAATTGGGGCATTTTTATTTTTTTTACTTGGAAGATCAAGTTCCTTGCCTAAAACCAAAGAACTTCCCACAGGTTACGTCCCTTCACTCTGAAAACAACTGTTCTTATCTCAATCGTCTTGCTGCATCAGCACTTAGCTTCTGGCTTTGGGGTAAGGAAAACAGTCCATTTATGATGTTTATATTGCAGTAACAGCCAGGACACGTAGTCTTAGATGCAGGACTCCTTGTGCTAGCAAATATGTAAACAGACCAGGAAACTGCCCTCTGGCCTGCTGATCCTGTGCTCCCATTAATGAGGGCTTCTCTGATCACCGTGGCAGCTTGCATCACCTCATCTGCAAGGGAAGTGATCTTTCCTCAAATCTCTGGAGCTGGAGCATCACTCTGAGCTTTGGTGAAGCTGTTGGAGAGATGTCCGTTACTGCTGCTAGATTCCAGGTCAGCTCACCTTCTCTGGCACATCTGGTTGCCGTTGGTCAGACGTGACACCTGAGACCACTCTATAGTTGAACCTTGTTTTCTTCACCGTCTTTCCTTATAAACTTTGCCTGCTCTCCTGTTGAGCTCTCAAGCACATTTTCATGTACTAAATATGCGTGACAGGTATGTTCAGGTGTAAAATGCAGAGGCGGGGTGAAGGTCTCGGGGAAAACAGCAAACCCTCTTTGGGATTTGTCCTGTGCTGCAGGGACAGCATCAGACACGCTTAAGTCCCAGAGAGGTGCAACTTGGAGATACTAGTAATGCTAAACTAGGATCCTAGTTTGCACAGGTTTGTGGATAGCCTTTGCCGAGCGGTGTGATGGTACACTGAGATATTTGTTCTGTTGCAGTATTTCATCAACTGCATTGGCTTGTTCCGTTAAAAAAAAAAAAAATAAAAAAAAATTAAAGCTGCTAAGTTCCTAAAATGGAAAGTGCATCTTTCTTAGCATGGTAAACCAGCAAGTTGAAGGCTCGCTCTGCCTGTACTTAGCTGTAATTTATGCTTCTGCTCTCGTAAGGGGTCTGCTTGCCCTTGATGCATGTGCGTAAGTCCCATTAACGTTAATAGAAGCTGAACGCAAGCATTAGCTGACGACGAATTCCCTAAATGCTGCCTTCAGTTCTAAAGCCAAGATTCGGTCCCTGCCTCTGCAGCTCATCAGCTCCTCGCAGCCCGGAGCTGCTCCCCCTCCTCTCTGGCCACAAACCAAGGCTTTTCTCGGGCTGGGGCATGGCAGCCGTCCTCCCCTTATGCAGGCTGAGGGCTGCGCACTCGGGGGGCTGCGGGAGGTGTCCGGCTTCCTTGGAAAAGCTGCGCCAGACCGGGAAAGAGATTCATCAGCAAGGAATGTTTTCTGCTTAGCTGACGCTGTAACGAGCTCAAGTCCCCGGGTGGAAAAAAGAGGGGTGACAGGAGGAGATGGGGAGAGGGGAGGGGAACAACTTGTTTCAGGCAACAAATCAGTTGCTAACTCTGCTCCAAAGCCATTTGCATAGATGATGTTGGCCCGGGGTGGGTTGGAAATATAAGGCATTCTGTAGACAGCTGCCCAAGGGAATGCTAATTAGCTGGCAGGCAATTAATAATTAATCAGACTTTTGTTCATTGTGAAGACAGTGTTTTCTTTGGCAGCTTCATAATGTTCTGAATTTGCCTTGCTTTTCTTTTGCAGGCTGATATCATCGCACTGGAACTAGGTTTTGCGGCGACATGCTTCTCCCTCCCTCTGGCATCCAGCTCGCCCTGTCCACATGTGCAGCCCGGGCCACGACCTCGGCGCTTGGCTGGCCTCTGACGGCCCATTTAATAGTCAAAGGCTGGAAAGGGAGTCGCTGGTGTGCTATTTTTACCCGGCTGGACAGTTAAATAATTCAGATGCAGACACACATGCAGTGGTCTGGGCTGTGCCTGAGCTTTGAAAGGGGAGAAAAGCGTTGTGTCGCCCCTGCTAGGCTCGCTTGAGCTTGCCACGCGTGGGTTCCCAGGGTCTTTAACACAAACACAACATAAAAACCAAGCCCCCAGGAGTGACATCCCTGCCCCACTGGTGTCCGTCGAGCTCCTGGCTCTGACTGCGGTGGAGCCTGGATCACCCGTAGAACTGTTCACTATTTCCTTCCTTTCTAATGTTGCAGAACCCTTTTTTTTTTTCCCCCATGACAATAAAGCCCAGTTATGGTGTGAGTAGGAGTCCAGAATGGGGAATGTCAAAACTTCTGTGGAAAATAGGAGTAATTTCAAGAAAGCTCTTTAGAAATCGTCAGCTCCATGTATGGCTACTCCCCTTGATTTCGGACTAAGAAGGGAGTTGCACAGAAAAACAGCTCATCCCTTCCTTCCAGCCCCATCCTCTCTCCAGCTGCCCTGTGGGGTGGTTCACAGCTCCTTGAGAAGGCGTCCCTCTTGTACGGGGATGCCTGGGAGAGCACACGGCCATGCTCTTCCCACCAAACAGACTTCATCTGGAGTGCTAGAGTCGGTGCTTTCAGAGAAAGCATGGGGCAGTGGCTGGGCTCTGAAAAGCCTGAGAAGGGCATTCACAGCTGGAGTTGTTCTGTAGAGCAACAGAGGTGTCAGCGTCTTACTGAAGGGCAAACAACACCACTGCTCATCTGCTCCAGATTTGGGCAATTGGGCATTTTCTAACTTTTGCTCACTAAACAGGTGGAGCTATTAAATTCTTTGATTTGTTAAGGAAGCACATTTCCTTGGGTATATATTTCACCCTCAGATGGGGCTAAAATGAGAAGACTTACTACCATTAAAAATTGACTTGAACATAAATTACCTAGCTTGGTCTGCAGACGCCTTAATGATTATTATACTCAAATTTCATGATATCAGTGTGGAGCGAGGCGATACTATCCTTGTCTGACAGATTTGGGAAGTGCTGGAACAGTCTATAATGATTCACCTGCCCATGTACCCAGAAAGTCTTTGATCCAGGAATTGCATGAGTCAAAGGCCATGAACTTGTATAAATAAGCCCATTCTTGTGCTCTTGTCCTCTGAGTCTGCTTGCCTTCACCAGTGGGTAATGTTTACTGTTTCCACCAGAGACACAGCTTGTTTAATTTGGGGCAAATTTGATTTGGGAGGAGGTGAGGTTTTACAATTAAGAAAATGTACCGCATTGTGTAGGCAAAGGAGACCCGGTTCAACCCTTGTCCGTCAAAGAAAAGGCACGAACCCGGACTTTTAGGCATGAGGGAATCCACAGAGGAGCTCAAATTTGAAAGACAAATGCGCAGCAAACCAGGCTTCGCTGATTCCGCTGTTAATAGGACTGCTTGTTTCCTTTGATTCCTGTGTGTTAGCTCAGCTGTGTTTTGGGACTGAACAAGATCTTTCCACTAGTTCAATTTCAAACACGTGGTAACTGAATCTGTGCCTGAAGCACCCAAGGTTCCCGGGTGGTCTCTGCGCAGAGACCGGGATGCTTCTGCTGCTGAGACGAGGCAAGACGCAGCTCCTCGTTCCCGCCGTGTCGTCGGGAAGCTAGTTGATGGGAGGAGGAGGAGGATGAGGTTACGAGTCCCTCGTGCATTCTGGGTTTGAGGTTCTCCCTCTGTCTCCAAATCGTAACGACATTCGTTAATGGAGGCGTGCGGAGTCTCGTTAAAAGAATGCGGCTTGTGATGATCCTCGGTGGCTTTAATGAGTCATTTGTGGCCAGGGTGACTCAGCCAAATCGGGCTGGCAGCCAGCAGCTGGTCAGAGGAGGCTTGCTGAAGGCAGAGGCTTGACAGCACCTAGAGATAGCATGTGCTAAGAGCACAGCATTTTTGAAAGGGCAGCTGTAACCCATCGACGTCTGCATACTTCTGAAAGCCCATTAGTGGAACACCAGTAAGGAAAGTGAATTTGGCATCAGAGGTGTATTTTTCTCGCCAGAAGGGTAGGCAAGTGGGTGGGCAGGCTGGACATCCAGAGCTCGGATTTGCAAAGGGAACCGACAGCGAACAATGCGACCCTGGGTTTACCACGTCCCCCTTCTTTTTCTACAACAGATGTCTGTCTGTCCTTCCCTCCGAGCTGCGAGAGGACATTCCCCAGGGAGGCAAATGCCCTGCCTGTTTGAGAGTGCAGGCAAAATAGGATGCTGTGCTCTGTACAGCGCAGAAGTTCAATTTTCAGATAATACGGAATTGGGATGTCTTATCTAATACTGCTGGCAGACACTCCCGAGAGTCCATGCAGCAAAATTCACCTGCTTAGCATGGTGAATTTAAATCGCCAGAGCCCTGCTGACAACACTCTCCTGTGCAGAACCTCATTCTGGACTAAAGTCCTTGAGTAATTATTCTGTAATAAAGTCACTTAAATTTCAGAATAGACTGTCCATGTGGAGAAGTTATACAGGCACAGCTATAACAGGATAATTATTTTGTTATAGCTACGCCAGTCAATTTCTCAAGGCTTCAGTCACCTGGGAAAGTTGAAATGATGTATTTTTTACAGTCTCCAGCAATTCTTTATTTTTTAATGTCCATTAGTGATTGACTAATGCTGAATGATAGTGGAAATTCTCCAGGACAAAGACAGCTCTCACAATTTCCTCGTGGTTTTCAAAGGAATTTGGATCTATCCTGTTAAAGCTAATACGCAATGAATTGCCGGTGATTGGGGGTTTATAGCTGAACTGCCTGTGAAGTATGAAGCCACTGTTTTCTAAATTCAACTGAAATACCTGAAATGCAGAAATTTGTAAAGAAGGTCCCTATTTATGTGTTAAGAATCCTCAGGATTTTTAGAGTACACACTAAACCAGATGAGGATACAAAATTCCCTTATTCCCACACACTAGAAGAAGTTTGATATTTCAACATAGAACTTTATGGCTAAGTTTACCAATTTTGGGGATGGTTGAAATAGTTTAGTTCCTGAGTAAGTTCTTGCGAGATATATGCGTTATGATTCATTATTAATGGCGGCGGAAACAGTACTTTCGGATAAAACTGCACCTGCCGATGGACAATGGCATATATGAGATTTCTACGGAGATATGCCTGGGCTAGCTCGAGTCTGGAGATTAAAGCACAGTAGAGCCTGAATCCCCTCAGAGCTGTCTGGTGAAATGCTAGATGTAGCAAACGGACGCCAACTGAATTTGTCGCAGTCATATTTGAATCTAAATTGAAGAGTTACCAGAACAGGGAAGGCCAAAAATCTCTGTGCACATGAATGCACTGTGCGGTTCCTGCGTGCCAGTCTGGGCACACAGCAAGCTGCTCGGGGAGCCGAGGCTTACGGACAAGGAAGCAGACCCGAAATGTGCTTAATCGAAAGTATAACTCAAAATGAAACCTGCCTATAGTTGTCAGCTGTCTCACAGCAAAAAGTTATTTAAGCACGTATAACTTCTCCCTACTTAGAAACGGAAAAAGGGTTGGTTTTGAGGTAGAGGACGCCAACGTGCATGTCCAGGTGGATGTACCGCCTGGGATGTACACAAGGACAAGAACGGGGTGCGGACTGCAGGGCCACACATTGTGTGCACGCGTGGGGAGATGGACGGCTTGTTGGTTCCATCAGCATCTCCCCGGGCACAGACCGCTGGGTACCAAGGATGCTCCTTTGTCGACCTCTCCCAGTATCGCCACGGCTGAAGGAAAGGTGACTCTAACTCCAGCGTTCTTGCTGTCACGTAAGCCCTACTAGAGCAGGTAGGGCAAAACCACCCAGTTTTGATTCAGTTTATCTCCACGTGCTCACCTCTTCCGCTGGTTGTCTGAGTTTGGGTTTTGTACACATGGCTGGAGGGGAAGGCCCGCGTTGCAGTGTATGAGCACAAGGATAAAAAAAGGACATCCGTTTCCAGGGCTGCAATGTGAAGGCTTAATCATGTCTCAGGATAACTGGAGTTATAAACTGATGGGGCATTTAAAATGTTTTCTGGTTCCAAACATCAAGTGTTCAAATTCTGCCTTAAGGGGACATTAGCTGATTGTCAAATCACAATGAGATTCTTATCACTTTATTTTAATAAACAGTTTTCATAAATGTTAACATTTTAATGGATGATTACATTCATATTTAGCTAGCAGATGCATTCATTTTGATTGATGTTATTTCCATGAGTACCAAAGGAATTAAATAATGATTTGTCACTAATGGTAAAGAGCTGCTCAAATATCTTTTAAACAAACAACTTTATTTGTGATGGTTGATCAGATGGCGACGCAGAACCGTGGCGTGCCGCGGCGCGGCAGCGAGAAGCTGCGACTGGGGGCAGGTGTGGGTGGTGTGTGGCACCGCACTGTGCTCTTCCCCCTCGCTGCAGCCCACGCAGCGCGCCAAGGGAGGG
>VZSZ01011371.1:623873-691270 GCA_013398815.1 Ibidorhyncha struthersii | reverse complement strand
GGTCGGGGGGCTGAGCTGCTGGGCTCCCTCCTGGCGGGGGGGGTGGGGGGGATGAGTCCTGGGGCCCCCAGTGCCCCGGGGAGAGGCGCAGGCTTTGCGTTGCTATCGCTAAGCTGGGGTGGTGAGCAAAGAGCTATGTTGGAGATGGGCTCTTCTGCCTTTTTAAGGTCTGTTCTTGATGGCTGACTTTGGGATGGCTCACCAGGAGAGCCTCTTGGTGTTTTATCCTCCTGTAATTTTTGTTGCTTGGGGTTTATTTTCAAGAGCCCTAAAGCAAACCTTTGCTATCTTGCAGGCCTCTGGGGCCTCGGCTGCTGCTCTCCGCCTGCCGCGCGAGATGAGAGGCTGTGTCTTTAAGAAGCCCAATTAAGTAAGTGCTTTTTTCTCCTGCTTTCCAGAAGTAGTTATTAGGTTTGATGGATTGGTTATGTGATCCAGCATGACAGATGGATGCAATTTTTTTTTTGTCTGTGACTAAACCTACAGAGGTTGTATGAATAACTTCATAGTAAACGTTCTGATTTCATTGTTAGTGTGTTTATGTGTAGGTGTGTATGCACTTTTTTTTTTTAAAAAAAAAGAAAATCTTCCTGAGGATCCTCTGCCATGAACTGCTTTGAAAACATTATCCTTTTTTGCAGCTGCGCCCTGACTTCTCTGGAGTGCCTGTAGCTATTACATCTGTGCGTTATTTAGCATGTGGTCCCTGAGTTGTCGGAGGCGTTCTGGAAGGCAGCTCCAGAGACCAAACCGATTCCAGCCTGTTGTCTGCTGAGATCCAGGAGAGCCCTGGGTGCCAGCGGTGACGCTTGCTGTCCCGGCTGGCTCAGGGTGGGAGGGTGACTCATGGGTGGCATGTTCCTCTCCTGTCTGGCAGAGTTTGATAACTGGTATCCAGTTCCCTGCTGCAAGGAGCTCGTGTTTACGAATGGAGTTTGCTTAAGGCAAGTGCGTTCAAATACTGCTTAAATGCCTCCAGTGGAAGAGACAGCTTTGCATGAACTGCGAGTACCAGGGGCAATTTGATAAGCACTAGTTAAGTCCTGCTGGTTGGCAGCCCTGTCTGGGCAGTAGCAGGTTGCTTCCTATGGGGTTTTATTTTATCGTGGACCTGTGAATCTTGTGCTCTTAAGGATTTGACTCCTGTTGTGTATTTTCTCAGCAGTTACAATTGTATTCTGTCTTTTCCTGAGAATACACTGTGGCGTTTCTACCGCTCGGTGAACTTTTGCACTGTGGGCGGTGGTTGGATGTGAAGCTATGTGTTTCTGAGGATTGGCGTGTACGTAGAAGGAGGCCAAAGGGAAAATTCCTGGATCAGCAAAAATAACCCAGGCTGTTGTTGTCTACTTTAATGAGCAAAGGTACCTGCTGAGACCTCTGCTGAAAGCAGCCTACCTTAAAGTATGGGTCAACTCCTATGGAGTGCTCCTGGGAGAAACTCTTGTCCTGAGATCACTGCGGAGCTCCAGAATCACTGGAGCAATTCTTAACCTACTGGAGATCCTATCTAGTGCAGGCGGGGTACAACTGCTGTGTGGCAACTGCATTTCTGCAAAGGGATGAGTGTCCTAGGGACCTAAATGTCCTTATTAAGAGGTCCCCAGGCTAGCCTCTGGGAGCAGCTGCTGCCATTGCCTTCCTTTGTAAGCAGCCACCTAAGCTGCTTGGTGTTGAGTTGCATGTGACTTTGAGTTAATTTATAAAGGAATACCAGTTGAAATACAAAAAGGAATTTCTGTTTACAAAACAATTTGCATGTGAAACATACACATTTCTATACAAACAGCTTTTACATGGATTTCTGTCATGTTGATGTCATAGGGCACCATTGAAGATCTTTATAAGAGCCGTTAACAAGTCTTGACTGCTCATTTTAAGTGGCTGCATTTAGCTATGAGGAAAGATAGAATTTTAACAGCTAATTTGGCTTTCAGTATGGTATATGTGTTGTGGTTTGTGTGTTTGGGCTTTGATTGTTTCACCCCCTGAATGACTGTTTCCAAAACCAACCAGGGATCCTGGATGGGCGAGAAGAACTGTTCTAGATAGGTGTCATGTTGGCCACCCATAATTTGTAGCAGAGTTGGAGATGTAATAGCCTTTCCTGGATAGTGGACAGAGTAAACTTTATATTTAAGACAGTCAGAATAAATGCCAATCTTTTAAAAGAAATCAAACATTTAAAACAAATAATGGCAATAAAACCAGCAACAAGAAAAAAAAAAAAAAAAAAACAAAACCAACTGAAAGTTACAGGTCCCACAGCTATAAACAGCATGATGAAGAGAAAAACCTGATGCTGCAATCTACCCTGGACAAAGCAGGCTGGAAAATTTGGCTGTGCTCTTCTGGTGTATTTTTGAGACTAGCAGGTGCCATTTTGATCTCAGACTTTCTCTGTAAAAGCAAATGTTATTAAACAAATGCCAGCCTATATTTCTCCCATGCAGAACTAGTTACATTGCGAGCTCTCCAGAATGTCCACGTGATCTGTGCCTGGGAGCCATTTCTGATAGAAGTTTTTTATAAAAGGCAACTGCAGAACTCTGAACTATTTCCCACACACTTAGGGGGGATTAGCTAATGCACGTTGGTGCAGTGCTTCAGTGATGAAGGAATAATGTTGTCATGTTGTTGGCAGAGTTAACCTTGGACTGGAAACCCCATTGAGCAAGGATATTATTGGGTCCTGGCTCTACTGTAAGGTTTCATGAGTGCTCTTGAGCAATGATTGGTCCTAAGAGGAGGTCCAGAAAGGCCTCACGCAGCATGGAGCCACAGCTGCAGTCCTCAAGACCTGTGCTCAGCTTTTGTCTGGTCCTTGATACGCTGACATGGAGCGGCCTGTGGCTGGAGAGTTTCCTGAAAGCGTGAACCTAAAAAAGTGAACCAGTTCCAGCCCTTGTGTGAAGACTTACCCAAATCAAGCAGTAATTGGAAGAGAGGTGCCATGAAAAGTGGCTGACCAAAGCACAGTCTTCTGGGAACTGAATTTTGCACAGATGAGAGAGAAAATGGGAGGAGAGGAATTACTGGCCTGCACTGTAGGACTTGTTAACCAAAGGAGGGGTCTTGGGAGCTGGCCCCTGAACTAGGGACCCCCTGCCTGGTCAGGTCTGGGGTGCTGGGGCTCTTTGCCCGCTGATGAGCTTGTGGGGTTTAGCGCCTTTGATTCTGTTTGTCTCCGTGACCTTCTTCATGGCCCTGCTGAGATGCAATGTGACCTGTGGAGACTCAGCCCAGAACTTGGTACTCGGGAGGTAAAACCGACTTTCCAAACAGGAGTGGCACACAGGACTCCGGGCTACATCAACTGTGAAGCACTACCGATGCCAAAAATAAAATAAGAAGCAACATATAACTTGGTGATAAAGAACTAGTTTTACAAACTAGCTCTGTGCCTGTAGAGGTTATCTGTGGGGCCAACCAAGAGAAAGGAAAATGAGGCGTTTGGAGGGGTAGCAGTTGTTAAGGTACTAAAGGCAGTAGAAGCCTTAAAACAGTCATTGTAGGTGTTCACAGAAAAGATGTGTGGAGTGTGCTGTCTTTGAAGCAGGCTGGTCCGGCTGACTCATGCCGGGTCCCTTCCACCTCCCATCATCTGTGAGTAACTTTAGCTCCGTAGTTTGTCTCAGCTGTTCTTGACATATTTCACGCTGGGAACTCCTCAACTCCTGGTGGCCAGAGGTTACCTCAGATGAGAGCTGGCTTCCATGAAATGTGCCTACTTTCTCAAGACTAGGTTTGTGCTTTTAACAGATGTCTAATTCTCTTTTTCCCTCTAGGCCAGGGAGGTTAATTGGAGGAAAGTGACTGTACATCGGGCCCAAGAGCCTCCTACAGAGATACTTGGCACAAATAAATCAGCCTATTTTTGATGAATAACAAGGCCCCAAAGGCTCTAGTTCTTGCTGCCTGCACAAATTGCAGGTATAAATTTCACAGCTGATCACAGGGACTCCAGAATTCAATTAACTCTCTGCTCATTTAAAAAAAAAAAAAGCTGCCTGCCTATTTAATTATGAGTGTCACTGATACTACAGATGCTGTTCGGGAAAACTCCAATTAATAAAGCATTGCATCATTAATATGAGTGACAGCATGAAGCCTGTGACTCTCTCGGGAGTCTGTCTTGACCCTCTGCAATGACAGGCTTGGGATTTATTGGAAAGGGCCATCCTTTTCTTCAGACCTGGGTGATGCTGGGGGAGCTCTGAGTTTGTCTCCATGCTTTGCAGACTGTTCTGGTTGCTCTGTTTTGGGCAGTTGGGATGTAATGTAGCACTGGCAACTGATGATTTCGACCTTCTGGTACTTGGGTAACCTTCTAGGGTCTCTGATTGTGGGGATGGGGGCTGCACAGATACACACGGGGTAAAAATCTGCAGCGATTAATCTGTGCAAGTTGCAGTGAGGAGGAGAGCGATGTTCTTGCGCTGCCTTTACCACATTAAGCGCCTTTCACTGCCAGGAAGGGTGTTAACCAAAGCTGTACAAATAACCACATCTCTGCAGAATGTTTCATTTTTGGGGGTTCTTAAATTTAGCTCAGTCTCAAAGATCTACCAATAAACAGACACGTTGCATTTTGACTTTCTAAGGTGTCTTTCGTTTTAAGCCCGGATTGATGTGACCTGCTCATTCTGTGCCTCTGCTTGTGCCCATCCTCCTTCTCTCTGGATTTCACACTCTGCAGGTTGTGCTGTTGGAAGTGGTCTCCAATTTTTGCAGCTGCATCTTCCCACTTCAGGAGGGTATCAGTGCCAAATGGCTCTTACCACAACTTGAATATCAGCATGATAAACAACAGGTAGTTGGCCTTTCTCCCCAGCTGTGTCCCTCCTTCCATAGTCGCTATGTGTAACCCACGAGGATCATAGTCTAGCATTTTCTTTACTCTCTTCAGATCACGTCTAAGTTGTACCTCAGCTTTCTGAATAATACTGAATTCTGCTTTCTGTCCACACTACTACTATTTTTTTTTTTCTTCCCTGAGCAGCTCTGTTCCTGACTACAACAATCTTTTTTCCACTAGTGGCAAAAACAATCTCGCTGCTCTAGCCAGAGGCAGATGCCACTCCAGATTAGATTTCAAGGCTCCATCGCTGCTCCAGCTCCCTGCATCTCCCTGGGATTTCCACACTAGTCACCAGTGCATTCAGCTAATGTGTGTCCAGATATTGTTGCAAAAAATTGGTAGTCCCTTTGGTTGCCTTGCCTTTCTCCAATCCTCTGTCATAAGGTGTTTGCATTCTCCCCCCTTTTCTATGCGCTGCTGTTCCGTTGTTAGTCAGAGCTGCAGTTTTCACTGCCTCTTTGCCACATTTAAGTAGAACATCTTCACTGTTTGCTTTCAGGCACAGGATTGTCATCCAATAAATGCCTGCAGGACCACCTCTCTTGTCCGTGGTATTATGGAAACCAAAACCAGAAGAGGAGCTTTCCCACTCTCCTGCATGCCTCTGCATTTCTGGTCCCTTTCTAGCAGCTACTTTAGTGCTAGAAGAGGGAGTGGGTGTTTTGTTCGAGTTTATTTTTGCTCAGTGAGCGCTTGCACAAGCCTTAGAGCTTTTCCAAGGGATGTAGCAAGGCCAGCATCTCTGGCACTAGCTAGAGTTCAGATTTAAACCTATTCTTGAGCTCATGCAATCTGTAAATAGATGGCTGATATCCCAGGACTGCTCCTTTCACACTACCCACTTTCATTTCGTACTTACTTTGTTGCCCTGTTGCCTCACCTTTAGCTGAAATAACCTGTGTCCTGGGCCTGGAGCTACCTGTCTGTCTTGGACTTGTACAGCCTGAGACTTAACAGGGCTCTTATCTATGACACGAGGCCTCAGGGCAGTGCAGAAAACAAGGCTGTTGGATGCAAACACAGTTGCTTGCCCTACCTTCCCTGCGCAACGTGAGCCTGCGTTGTCAGTTGGGCCGACGAGCGACCAACTCCCCTGGGATGCTGGTGAGAAAACGGTGTTAAGTGGCCAGAACCCACTTGAATGGGCAGGGGATGGTGGTTGCTGCTACAGCCCTCACGTGGTGACTTCGAGCTCTCCTGCTCCAGCTGTGCAAGCCCTGGAGACCACCGATTCCTACCCCACTTTCTCAGCTAGGGCTTGGGGGCTGTAGCAGTGTTCATCTTGGAGAAACGAGCTCCATGGAGATGAGAGGGTAGGATGCTTCCTATGGAAAGACTGATGTTTTTCTTGTTTTCATCCCTTGTTGTGGGTTTTCACACAACTTATTTTTTTCTAACTATTGGCTTTCATCTGCAAAATAAGGATAACACTGTAAGCCACATGACCATGTGAACTTTAAATTAGCGTGAACAGTGAGCACAGTGTGTACGGCAGTTGCCAGTGATTTAGGAGAAATGGGTTCAAGTCCTTGTTGTGACACAAGTGAAACTAGTAGGTTGCCCTGTGGGAGGGTAACAGGCTGTTTCTGTTTTTGCCACCTCTAGTACCTGTTTAAACTGTTCTGCAAAGTTTTTATTGTTAGAAGTGGCACTGCAATGAAAAACACAAGTGGTCAGACTTCCCAGCCAGCTGGAGCTGGGCACGTAGGTTGTTGCCATTACTTGTCTTGTGTGACTGCAAGGCAAAAGCACTGTCCTTCCTGCTGTCTGTCATCTTCTGGCTACCTGTGGGAGTGAGGGACGAGTAAAGGTTGTGAGCCACTTTAATCTGTGCCCCTGGAACAGCAATGGCTTAGCTAGTGGAGCCATGATGTTGTTTGTGCAGCCTTCCCACACATCCGTCTTTCTGAAAGCGTCACTCATCTGCAGTGAAATTCCTTGTAATGCTGGAGGAAAGGCGAATGTGAGACTGCAGCACAGTGATGTGCAGATAAGGGGAGCTCCCGGTGAAAGGCTGAAGCACTCCAAGAACTCCTGCCTCCAGCTTTCCTGGCTTTGAAGTTGGACTCTCGCACGCCAGCCTCGCGAAGGTGTCAGCTTCATCCATAATGGATCTCCTCCACTGAAAAGGCTCCTCCTGCCTTCTTCCCACTCCCCTCCCATTTTTTTGAAAAGCTCAAACCCCAGTGCAACTGAAGGTGACCCCCATGCTTTGTGAGCGAGGGAGGCGAAAGGAGGAAGATACAGGGCTCTTGGCGTTGCCTCATAGCTGTGTCTTGCCCGGGTAAGTTGTGCTGGTCCCACCTTTGGTGGTAAATGCAGCTGGAGACGAGACGCTGCCCCTTAGCTGAGGTTGGTCTCTGGCTGGGGTACCAAGTCCTCCAGCTGCCTCGGGATGAACCTGAGCTGCCTTGTTCTCTGCAGCCATCGTCCTGTGGGTAGCTTGTTCACTTTTTGAGGCACAGCTCTCATCAGTGTAGCCCACAGGCAAAGGGCAGCATCGTTTTCTTAGTCGGAGAAAGGAAAAAAAAAATATTCTTTGCTTTCTGTGTAATAAGCGCTGGCCCGAGGCAATTCAGGAGACAACTTTTGGCACTCATTGTCCCTTTTAGATATTAGTGAGCTGCTGGAGCCAGGACACCCAGCTCACTTTCTCAGTTTCACTGAGATGGGCATTCCACACTAGAGTATTCCCTTTGCCTTTTTATGTCTGTTGAGGATCTCTAAAACCCTTACAGTGAGGACGGGGAGCCCTCCAGGTGCTTCGTGTCCATGAAACTGCTGTGTCCTCCTCCTCTGCAGCATGCGCTACAGGGAATGTGTGGCCTTGCGGGATTTGAAGTCTCCTGTTTGGAGACCTTTCTTGTACAGCGTGTGGGAGCGCGTGGCTGAGTGCGGAAGCGAGACGTGCAGCATCCCAGGATTTACTAGTTTGTGCTGCTGTGGGAGTATTGTTCTCAGCACTGAGTAGAGTGCTTAGCCCTGGCTTTAAGGAACAGCAGTGACACATGCCAGACCAAGGTCAGGTTGTACCCTTTGACAGGCTGGGAGAAGGAGGGATGTGCTCCACCTCATGGGTGCTTTTTACCTTTGGTTTGATGTCATTTACTGCTCCAGGGATAATGTAAATAATGTCAGCTCTGAGTGCTGCTGACCAAGTTCCACCAGAGCGACTCCTAGGTGACTACAGGTATGAATACAGCTGATGAGCACTATATTATAATAAGCTAGACTTGAGCTAGTCCTGGAGGCCTGGGATTCTGGTTTTGGATTGGCATCAAATTCAGAGGCTGATCTGAACCTGGAGGGTGGGAATCCAAAGCTTGTGAGCACTGGCTTTCCTTGGAGACTCCTAAAGCTTCTGCTCCTGTGGTGAACCTGATCTCCAGGTATTTGCTTTTATTTTCAAGATCATGTTCCTATCCCAAGCTGAAATCAGAAGGGTAAAGAGGGGCAAAAATAAACAAGCAATTGAGTGTGTGGTTGAAACCTGACCTCTGTTCCCTCAGTATCTGCACACTCAGGCCGAGCATATTTTTTTCTTACGCATCTGCTTGTTCTAATCGGGATCAACCTTTAGATGAAACAAAACTGACTTGAGTACTTGCCCAGACTGTGAAGATTCGGGGTTTGAGTTTTGATGAAGTGTGGTGCAGTTCTCTTTAATGTTTCCGCGGCTCTGTGGTATCTGGCTGCAGCTGGGATCAATAGCAAAGGTGCCAAAATAAAGCAGGAGTGGCTGGCTTTGGGCTTTTCCAAGCCTGAAAAAGAAAATAAGAAAGCAAGAGGGCCCGTTGTTAGCTGGAGTGTTTTCTTACCTCATGGCGTAACAATCTGCCTTGAAGGAATCCAGCGGTCGAGATCAGCACAGAGCATCTCTTTCCTTCCAGCCTGTTTGGGAAGCCCTGTGAGGATAATCAGTGGGCTTTATTTGAAATATTAATCTCTGTCTTGGAGGCGTTGGGTCCCTTAGATAAATTGCTGAGGAAGGCACATGTTAAGATCTCCCACCGCTCCAGAGAGGCAGTGAAATAGCCACTGAGGTGTACTGCTTTGAAAGAGATGTCACCTGTTGTAGCTCGCAAGGAAGATCCCAGCTATAGAGATGTTGCTCAGGAGAAACCTAAATAATAGTTATTGGCATTTGAGAAACATACATCACTGCACTACTAGAATATTTGCAAACAAAGTGCCCCAAGAGCCTCAAAAGAAAAGCAACATTTCTCTGAGTTAAATTATAACAATTCCTACCCTTGATGGGTAGGAAACTGATTTTTTTTTTTTTGGTTGTTTTTACTCCAGTGCTTAAAGTTAAAAAGAGCTTTCACCTTTTTCACTCACTTTTACCTGGGCCCCTATGCTGACTTGTTGCCCCCCCTGCAACTGGTTGTGCCTCGACTAGTGTTATCTGAAGAGTGCTGTGTTGGGAAGATGGGTTTGTGTGCAAATTCTCCTTGATGGACTAAATCATTGAAATCCATCACGTAACTCTGTATCCTGCCTGTTTCTGGAGCCTGCTAAACAGTCCCTAAAAACTGCAAATAAATAAACCGTGTCAGGGCCTTATCTTGAACAAACTCAACTTTTTTCCTTTGCAGAAATTGCATACTGTAGTGTCAGCTTTGCAGGGGATGACAGAAACCAGAATCTCAAGTTACCGTGGCTTGTGGCTATCTCAAGCATTTTGCTGTCAGCTGAAGCTGAATTTCCTCATTCTAATGAGAAATCTTCGCTGGCTGGAGGATGGGGCAGCTTCACTGGAAGCATTGGCAGTGCACCTAAATAAGCAGATTTTACATCCTGCTGTTTGCCCATATAGAATTTTGTTAGTTCTTGTGCTGATATATAGGGGATGGAGGAATGGAGTGTCTTGGCAGAGCTGCAGAGGTAGGAAGCTGGGTTATGCTGAAGGCGGGTATCTGCTGGTCTGCCACCTGGAAATGGGCTGCTCGGGTTTGGGACTGGCAGGCTAGTTCAGCGTTCTTACTTAAAGAAGTTGGAGCAAATTAGCATCCTATGTTTGAAATGACCGTTGATATTAAGGCACCGTTTTAGAAATATCTTGTGATATTGAGCACAAAGGGAGGTGTGTTTCTCCCCAACTTTTCTCTTCTGGAGGCTTTTGCTTTTCTTTTCAAAAAGGAACGTGAACTTTGCCTGTGTACAACCAGAAATTCTGGTTCAGTGCAAGCTGCCAGGTTTTGCCAAACTCTTTGGTTTTCTCACTCCGAGTCCGAGAGGCTGACCTTTCTTATAGCAGTCTCAGCTTGTATTATTTTGACAGACTAGATACTATAGATGACTTCTTGCGATCCAAGTTAGGTGCTCAGGTTCTCAAATTCATTGACCGCCTTGGTTTGGTGGTCACATGTACTTTCTTTTTTTTGTTCTTCGCATATATCTCTTTGCAGAGAGAGGGTAACTGTGCAGCCTTTAAAAGTGTGTTAAGCTCTGTCAAGACCTTTGACAACAGAATATTGAATCAAATTGCATATGCTGCTTTGCTTAAGCAAGGCTGTCCATCTGCGTATCCTAAGATAGTCGTGTGAAGGAATGTCTGGATGCATGCAGGAGGTACAGCCAGTTGCTGCAGCTCACTCAACAGCAAAGTCAGGGTGAAAACACCAATCTTCTGGGAACGATGGTTATTTCTGCCTGACGCGGTAAAGGGAATATCTGGTTGAATTACACAATATCTGGCCCAATCATGCTGGTGGTGCTGCAAGCACTTCTTGAAAGCAGGACTTGGCACTGCTTATTACCACCTCACCAGGATGGCTTCGTGTGCTCTGGCTCTTGGCACTGAGTTTCTCCTACTGGAAACAGGGTGGAGTAATGCTGGGCAGCAAATCTTTTATAACCCAGTAAATTTAGGAGGTGGAAAGGTCTTTAAATGGCTGATCGAACTTGCTGGAACAGTTAAGAGATTCTGCTTGGAGCCAGAGCAGGGTAAGTAGCCTAGGTGTCCCCTTTTCTCCCTCATTCACCCGTATTTCTGGGGGGAAAACAACTCAGAAGTCTTTCAGACGAAACAGAGCTCTTTGACCCCTTGATATAGCCTCCCTTCCCCCCCCCCCTTTTTTTTTTAAAAAAAAAAAAGTAACAATTTGGCTATGCAANTGTTGGCAAAGATAACCCGACTTCATGCTGTGGAGAATATTTGTTTTTTAATAGAAGATGGAGCAGAAGTGGAATTGTGCTGGTTGTGTATATTTTGCCTTCTCAAGATTAGCCCCAAGCAATTATCTGACTGTGGCCTGTGCCAGAAAAACACAACAGAACAATTTTAGCAGTGCCAACGAAAACTCCAGAATGTGTTGCACTCAAGAGTGTAATTTTAGATTCTGTTTTCAAGTAGTATTTCTGTGACATCATTGACTTTAGGAAAAATAATACCCCAGGGCTTGCTTTACAAACAGGATGGAGCTTTATGATTTGGCAGCTTTCCGTAGGCAGAAAGGCAAATGTTCATCACTTACAAACCTCTGCATGACAACAGGCTTTGCTTCCTATCAGAAGTTAAAAGTAGTAAGAAAAAGTTAAAACTGATGTGGAAAGGGAGTCGGTAAGTACTCATCTGCTGCCCTGAGGGCAGAGATGCTCAGATCACCTCCAGGAGGTCCTGTGCTGTGTGAAGATTTGTTCTGGGAGCGAGGGCACTTCTGGCGAAATCCTGTGTGTGGTGTTGCCCCAGGCGAGATTTGGGAAATACAGTTGTTTCTGCTTGGGCTGCCTCTGGTCCGTGTTCGTGACATAGACGTATTCAAATCTGCTGGTAGGATGGGAAGGCTCTGCCGGTCCCCTGAGCAGGCTCCAGCTGTCTCTTGGAGCTCCATCATTTGGATACAGCCTGTCTGGAATGTGCTTGAGGGATTTGGATGTAGTGGTGGTGCTCCCCGTGTGCCTAGCCTAGAGTTCTACCGTCAGAAAATGTTTTGAATTTCTGTACTACTTCTTTTCAGCAGTTCCCTGTTGATTGATTCCCCATGAAGCTGTGTAGTCCTCCTTCTCAGCTTGTGTGGAGCAATGCTTTGCAGACCTCCAAAGCTGAGGTGCCATGGTCACCTCACGGTCACTCTTCACAAATTTTGTTCTTCCTGGTAGAAGGGGTTTTCTTAATTCTAATCCACATTTTCCTTTCTGTAGTCATAAGTCCATCGCTTCTCTGTTCTGCACATGCATTGCAGATAGGTTAAGGACTTTCCAACCTGCAGTAGTTTGTTACGTGTTTGACCCTTACTGGTCCTTTCTCTTCTTTCCCCACCCATCCTGGTCTGGTCCTTAGACTGAATAGTCTGCTTTTATTTTTTTTTTTTCTTCTCCCCCTCCTCTTTGTGTAGGTAGACATTTTAGAAAGCTCTCATGGTACCTGCACCAGACACTTCTGGGCAAATCCAAAGTGAATTAAAGGAAAGTTAAGGTCTATATAAATGTTTTTCATTCTGGAAGCATCTGTAGGCTTAGTGGGTACCTTCAGGTGTGTGAAACAACTTTTTTCCCTTCAGTGAAGGATTTCTTATTAAAAAAAATTGTTCTCTGGCTCTAGGGCAAACCGTGCTGCAGCCTTCCTTCGCTCTGTGCCCCCAGCATAAGCGAGTGGAAGACGGGTTTCATTAACTACGATGAATCACTTGTGGCTCGAAGGAGAAGTGGTGACACCAGCTCTGTTGGCAGCTGGTTGGTTCAGCGTACTCTCATAAATTCAACAAGTTTGTAAAATCAGTCAGATTACACGCAAATTTCTTTCACAGTCAGGCCCGCTGACTTCAGTGGAGTTGCTTCCAGGGTATGGCAGTGGATCTGGCACAGCATGGCTCTTCTGTTGCTCAACCACAGTCCCGTTTGGCAAGTTTGGGCACAGCAACTATGATCTGAGTGAGTAGCTCTTTGTTTGCTGGAGTGGCGGGACGTAGGCATCGGGTTGCCTCTCCGTTGTGTGAACTATTAGCTCTGTTCCAGAAAAACATGTGAAACTCTGCTGATTTCCATGAAAGTGAATAATTTGCTGGGAGCGTGAACCCTGTCAGGGAGGGGCTGCGTCTTCCCCTGAATGTGTGCAATGTCCAAAAATCTTGGGCACTGCTATAATATAAATAACAGATCCTCATAGTCTCATCAGCTCCTAGACTCCCTTGGGGAACTTTGCATTCTTCTGTAAATATGAGCTTTGTGGGAGAAGTCTGATGCTACATGAGCATGTGAGAATTTCCTTCCCAGTTGGCATGAAAAGGCTATAAATCTGTGGAGACACAAGCCCTTCCCCCTACCCGTTCTTATAAAATTAATGGGTATTCAGTTAAGCCAAAACAAAGAGTGGCTTCCCTCAGGCAAAGTTGTCTTTTTTTTTTTTTAAAAAAAAAAAAAGGCGTTTTAGCATACAGATAGAAAACCTTTTTTAAATCCATGTTTCATAATGCAGTAAGTGTCCAGGGAAAGGAATTGTATCTCTCGCTCTGCTTTAGGCTTTCAACTGGGAGTAAAGGTTGGAAAATAAACAAGGGCTGATGGTAATGGAGATTTAAGTGTGACCTTGTCCTGTGTGGTGACTTGCGTGACTCTATAGGGGTTGAGTTGTGGGATAATGGAGACTTTCAGACTCTACCTCTGTCAGACAGGGAGGTCAGCGATGTCATTTTGACTGCAGTCTTTCTCTCTCCTCACTTCCTACCTCCGTGTTGTAGAGATGTTTTAAGGGATAGTGGCAGAGAGCTAACAACAGAAAGTCATTAAAACTTCAGTTTTCCTCTACAGCCCCTTTGGACAAAGTGGTGGCAAGTGCCAGCATGGCACTGTGTTTCTTCTGGTCAAATCCAGAAGGTTATGGGAGGAGGGGGAACTGCCCACCTAATCTGCTCCTGCCTGACAATGGGTAGCTGGATCATCTCTAAAACCCATCCGGCTTTGAATTCTTCCTACCACTAAATTCTGGAGGAGCAAGTATATGCAAAATTCTTCCTTTCCACTGTACCTGGTCTTACATTCCTCAGTCTTGGAAGAAAGCAAAATATATAAACCTCACTGGTCAGAAACTGGATGAGGCTGGTAGCCCTCAGAACAAAAAAAGTAGCTGAAGAGTATTTTAATTTTGTATTACTGCTTGGCAAACTAGTCAGTGATGGCTGTCTCCAGCTTTGGTAGCCATGTGAAGCCTGCAAAATACAACCCATGCTGGTAGCTGAGATGCTAAGTGCCTGCAAGCTCATCTGGATAATCAAACGAGAGGATTTGTGAGCCATTTTTCTTGGTGTGGGTTTGTGTTTAATATCGCAAGGAATTTTTTCAAGACTTTGTGGTGGTTTTATTTGTTCTTGGAATATCCAGGTCTAAGTGGATGTTCTGATGGAAAAGGTTTTTATTTACTTATTTTGGATATGTGAGGTAATGCCTTCCGGGACTTCAAATACCGCTCAATAATTTACAGCAGTGTAGGGGTACAAACAATTTCATGACAGCACTGAAGGCAGCTTTAGGGCAGGTGGGAGCACGGTCTATGAGGAGGTAACTGCACCCAGAGGATTGGGGCACAGCTGTATTTTATGCTTGGTAATGCTCTGGGGTTGTGATTATCTCCTGATAACAGAAGTCCCCGCGTGCCCGTCTGCCTGGCACAGGTTGGTGTGGTAGTGGAAATAGCTCTTTGGTGAGTGGGTTCCCCTGCAGAGGGATCCTTCTGTGAGAGCATTTGGGAACTTGAAGCAGGTCTTTGTTGTATGGAGAACTGGAGAAGAGAGGTCGTGGTCCTGGAAAGCCCAATCTGCAAACCTGCTGCCCCTGCTCTGAGGCTGCTGTGTGGGTGGGAGGACGACGCCATGGGGGCTGCCCCGTTCTCTTGTCTTCTCTCCCTCTCTCTAACCTCCTCCCTTGCTTGTGACTGACGGGAAAAGCCAGGCTATCATGCCCGGAGCAAGACAACTCCATTATACTTGTATGGTTGCCCTCGAGCCATCTCAATTTGAAGATCCTCTCTAGGTAGAGTGTGTGTGATTATTTTCCTCTTTCTCTCTCTCTAGATTTGCTCCGCAGCTATTCTCCTAAATGCAGCTCACTGCTGGAAGTAGTTGCCGAGAGCAACGTGATACGGCAAGGGTTTCGTTTTTGCTGCCGTAACCTTCTGTACCCTGCTATTGATAGAGTTTTGATGTGTTTGACTGGCAGTATAGGATTCTTCACCTTCAGGCACCAGTCCTGCTGGATCCCAAATGCGCTAATGCTCATTTACAGCAACATCAATTGGCACGTGGCAACTGAGCTTTGATCCTACAGCAAGGGCTTATCTGCTGAACGACTGCAAGGGTGTTAGTGTCCCTAAGGGTTAGCTCAGCATATGTTTGCACAGGGAAAGGGCAGATGTCTGAAAGTGTTTTTCAGCATTTTCTTGGATAGGTTAAGAAGGGAGACAATGTTACGTACTGCTTTTGGAAGGGAAGAAAACCCTTACGCCCCCAATCTGTAACTCAAGATTTTCGGAGCCTGTTGCACATTCCCTTTTTAGAGAGTTCTGGTCTCAATCCTGGGAGAGGAAGCAAGAGGTAAGGTCATCTGCCTAATTTCTTTTTTGTCATCCTCTTGCAGTGAGTTTTGCTCTAGCAGACAGAGGGAAGAGCTGGGTGGGTGGTGATGAAACAATCATCACTTAAAACTATTTGCTGATAATGAGTCACTCTTCATGGAGTCCCAATCTGTTCTCCCTTCTGTCAAATACTGAGAGTGCAGCAAATCTGCTTGCTTTGCTGCAGATTTTTTTTTTCCTGAAGGATGGATTCTAGCAGGAGGATTTGGTGAGAAAGAGGAAAGAATGAAATGTGTGTTTGTGGGGGAGTATTAATCAAGAGGTGCCTTTTTGTGCCAAACCTGAGTCTGAACCTCCCAGTAGCTCAGATGAGGAGCTGAGAGGGTTGTCTGCAGTCTATAGGCTGCACGCTCTGCAGCTGGCATCAGTCTCACCAAATCCCCATGGATCCCCATCTCCTCAGCTGAAAGTGGTGTCTAATGCAAAACCTTTGGGTCAGGTGGTGAGACACAGGGCTTTCCCCTGCTGATGGGATGGTATTTAAAAAAAAAAAAAATAATTCTTGAAGACAAATCTAGGGGTGACCCAGCATAAAGCAAAATAAGGCCTGGGTGATCCCAACAGGCAGCTAGGCTTTGTCTTCTCTTGCAGTTCCAATTGCAACGATTTATAGTCAATATCTTGATAAATGCCATCCGGTGTGTTAAGTGCTGTCTGGCTTGCGTTGTGTTAGGATGGTTGTGATGTCTTTCCTGATGTGATTCCTGCAGTAATAGACCAGTCCTGTGGACTTCAATGAAAACTCAATTTTCTTGTAACAAGGTTTAATGGGGAGTTTATTGGAGTATTGATAATGGAGAAGGCAATAAATACATGTTCCAGAGTTAATATACTGTAAGACATTAAAGCATACATTGCATGTTTATCACTGTCAAATGAAATTAAGATTTTAATTATAAGTAAAAAGAAGTGGTCGTTCAAACACAGGGAGGTACGTGCAAGGGAAGGGCTGGATATAGGTGCTGGGTCAGATGGGACCGAAAAGGGCTGAAATCAAGAGGAGAATTAAGGCAAGTTGGCATTTTTTTCCCCTAGAACTGCGTGGATCTCTGTTATAAACTCAGGCATGAGTTTTTTTCAGTGAGCTGGAGGCTGGCAGTGAAGTGGACCTGTGTCCTATGCTGAAATCCTCTCTCGGAGGTCTGGGATGTGGATGCATCGTTGCTAATGCCTGTGGCATGCTGCTCTCTGTCTGCCCCGTCACAAATCCAGTGAAACCTTCCACCGGCGTATTACTCTTTGAGTTTATCCTGATTCTACTCAACCCGCTTCAAACACAATAATCCTTCTTGCAGATCAGATATAGGGTAATCCTCCTTTACAAGTGAGAGCACAATGGGCCTCTGCCGTCAGACATGATGTAATCCTGCTGCATCAGATAGAGAGTTTCTTCCCTACATCATGTGAAACACTGTCCTCTGTCGTCTTGTGCTAGGCTGCCATCTCCTTCCATCACACGGCTTTCACAGCCATGTGCTGGGGTTCTCCTCTGGGCTCAGAGCAATAAACCCCCTTATTTCCTTGTCACGCTCTGCTACAACATCTGTCCCTAGGAATGGTAGCAATGGGTGGAGTGGGAATCACGAGCTTGCATGGGATGTGCTCTTCTGAGTAGGGGCTCTTTCCATCCCCTGCGTGTGCAGGACTTAGTGCAGCTGGAGATGATAAACCATGGGTGTTACTGGAATATCAAAAAGAGCTGACTGCCACCTCCCTTACCTGCAATTCTCTACACTGCGCCGGTCTTTTAAAACATGGTGAAGCCTGTCTTCGAGCCGTGCCTGGAGCAGGTGCTGCGGTCTCGCACTAGACCCCGTGCAAACGCTTGGCTGCGCGGCGTCGGGCAGCTGCCAGCTCTGCCGGCTGCACCCTCCCCTCCTCCTGGTGCCTCAGGTGGGTTTGCCCTCTCTTGCACAGGCTGTCGTTTTATAATCCTTCTGCTGGGGATGATACGGGAGAGTTGCCTTCGTACGTGTGTTCTCTGTAACCTTTCTCTAATCCTTCTTGTGGGTCCTGAGCACTGCAAATCCTCTTCTCTTTAAGTACAGCCTCTGCTGGTTTCTTGGGTGGGGAGGGGAGAAGAGGGAGATGCTGTCATGTGGAAGGAAAGCATGTATTCTATCGCTCTCTTAATCCTCCAGTCTGTGAGAAAGCAGCTACACATCCTGCCTGATTGAATACCTGCCTCGTAATTCAATCTAGGGGTTCCACTGCCATTCATAAATAGATTACATCGCTCTGCTGCAGTGTGCTGCGAGGCGGGCGGCTTGATTGAGCGGTGGGTTTGTGTATTCCACCAGGTAATACATAATGGGTTCCCCCCCCCGTGCTGTAGGCAAGCGGAGCAACCAAGCAAGAAGCTGAGCTGGGGTGTTAAGGGGCAAGGGTCGCCAACCTTCTTGGCTTTAGGGCACACATACCCAAATATTGCCTTGGCTGAGCGCCACGTGATGCATCCTCCATCAGTCAGGAGCTGGGGGGATGAGTGGCAGGGATAGCTGGCAGGTGGGGAGTGAGAGTGGCCGCTCGGAGATCCTGCGGCTCTGTGGTATGGGTGGGTTCGTGTGGCTTTGTCGCTGCTAGATGGGTGCCAGCAGAGCGGCTGGTGAGCTGACGGCTGCTGAGTCAGCACCTCTTTGCTGCACGCTGTTGGTTTGCAAGCTGTGCAAAGCTCCAAGGGAGCTCTGGTCAGAGCACTGTAGAGAAAGGTAACAGCATTTAGGGTGTGCTGTTAGAAGTCTAGCTATTTAGATACTGATGATGAGGTCGGTGCTGTCTTTCTCTGCTTTTAATCTGTCCTGTTAACGGGATGTTTGGTGACTTGTGCAGTACTGACCTTCTGCTTCCACAGAAACGACTGCGCAGTGGAGCACGGCTCGCCTCTTGTACTCTGACATCTTTATCATCCAGGGCAGTAGCTATCAACACTGACTGGCACTTTCTTGGTAACATCAGCACGAGCTTTGTGGGCTCAGTGAGACAGAAGATGATGAATGTTGGTTTCTCACACATGGAAGACCTCCATTTCAGATTGCACGTTGCCAGTAAGCGCTTTGAGAGACATAATGATCAGTGCTCGCAACATGGGTGTCCATCTGTAGCCTAAGACACTACTAAATTCAGAGCTGATAGGAAATGAGCAGATTTGCTTAAAAAACAAAGAAACTTCTTAGTGTTTTGCTGGGATCAGAACCATGAAAGGGGGTTTGCGTTTGAGGATCTTGTGCTGTCCCAGGCCCATGGCGCGATGGAGGTGGGGGACTGAACAGAGGAAACTGGTTATGTGCTGCTACCTTGATTGCTCTTGTGTTGTTAAGTGGGTGATGCTCACTTCTTGAGGAGAAACCTGCTGGTTCCTTCTCAAGAAAAGTCTTCCTAGGCACCTTTTTGAGCAGAGTGAATAGATCTCGCTGCAGTGTTATTTTCTTCTGGTCTTTTTATGTTCATTAAATGATATATGTTCACATGGAGGCTCTAAAATAAATCATTGTTGCAGAAGCACCTTTTAAAACTTGTCAGCTATGGTTTTTTTTTTCCCCAGTACCTTTGCCCCTTAGGACCATAAATGGCTTCATAAAGCAGGGGAAAACCATTATTAATTACAGTGCCTAATGAACTCATTTGGCTTTCTGCCCAGCTTCCAAAACCAGCACTAGCACCAGGCTGGATACTGTTGTCTCACTGTAATTATATTTATATGGAAAGTTAATTTTTGTTTTCATAAATTGATTTGAGGCTTCTGGAAGCTATTTGGAGATAATTAACTTTGCCCACACAGGCCTATATAAGGGCATTTGTTTACAAGGTAGCGCTCGGTGCTGGGGCATGGAGGTACGTTCCTGGGTTCATCTGGAAGTATTCAGTTAGCAGCTCAGGGCAGCTGTTTCCAGACTCGATTCCTTCTTTGTGGGCAGCAATAGTAAGCAAACACCATAGTCTTGGGATTTATGCAGACTGGTAACAACCCTCGGGGTGGACCTGCAGTCCCTAGTCGCAATCCAAATGAGCTGCAATCCAAATAATTCAAACACTGCAAAGGTTACTGCTAGAATCACAAACTCCCTTAATGGGAAAAACAAATGCGACAGTCCCAAATGGAAAAGGCCTGTAAGGAATGAGACCAGACCTCCACAAATAAGTTGCTGTGAAGGCAAAAGTGGTTCTCGTATCTTTCATAATGGTAGGGATGGAGAACGAGCGGCAGAAGTGCAAGGACACACGATGCAGTGTCGCGGAAGTGACTTGTTCAGTGGTAGGCGTCTGTCTTTGGGTTCCTGGCCCCTGCAGTGAACTCTTCCTTCGAATCAATTCATTAATGAGCTAATTTACTATGTATGGAAATCCATTAGAGAAATGTGTAATAACCTCAGGGTGCAGAGCCCTGCTCCAAGCACACGGCTACTGAAGAACAAAAGCGGGAGGAAAAAGCGAGGTCTCTTTGGCAGCTCTAAGCCTGTTTGGGAGCTCCTGTGACCCCTTTAAAGTGCAGGGGAATAGGTAAGGCGCTCTGGGTCACGGCTGATAAAGCAGTGGATGGCCTGGCTGAGCCAAGCAGCTTGTGTTAGGTCAGTGCCCAGGGTGCTAATTTTTAAAGCTACGTTTTTAAAGTTCTTATTTTAGCGCACCATGGGCTTTCTTCTTTAAGGAAAAAATGTTCCCTGAAGGCCTAAAAATGTACTAATCCCTTACTGCACGCTTCAAAACCGTGGACAAAGCTGCATCAGAAGGCCTTCAGGCGAGGCTGGCATATGAGGTCTCTGCTTTTGCTGGGGGGTGGGGAACAGATGGTATTTGGGGTTCATAGTTTTGGGTCTACGGGAGAGCCTGTCTGTTCTGCTCCGTCTTGATTATAACAAAGAATGACTTTTTCCAGTCGTTGCAGAAGACCAGTGTCCATCCTGTAGCCAGGCTGCCAGCAAGCCCATAAATTCCAGCTTTGCCTACTTGACTCTCTGCGTTCCTGTCTCTTGAGCAAACCTCCAGGGTCAGTGTTTTGTAAGTTTTATCTAGTGCTTCACCTGGGACCAGGAAGCTTCTACAGGTTGAAAGTCAGCATGCTGGAACAGCAGCCCTGCATGAGATCAGGAAAAAAAGGAACTTCCAGAAGATGCTTGCGGTGTTTCATCTGCAAATTGTATTGCTGTAAAAGAAGAGGCAAACTGAAGTATGAGGAGAAAAGTTGCAGGTTTCCAAAGTCTGATCATCTTCCTCTTCTTCCTTTCTCCCCATCTCCCCTCTTATGCAGAAGCAGGTTGTAGGTTTTATTCCTGGTTTGCTACTGCACTTGTTGGCAGGGGATACTTCAGTGACTTTGGGGTCCAACTGCTTTTAATTTACATCTGTGACTTTGAGAAAAATGAGTGTTTTTCGGTAAGGGAAAATTACCCTCTCCCTTTTATTAATAGATGTTCAGAGACTTCCGGAAAGTAAAGAAAGACAAGCTTTGTGCTAGAAAGGTAGGTAGGGTGGAGCATTTGTCCTGCACCAGCAAAATGGCACCTGGGTGACTTTCCCAGTTATTGGTACAACACCATTTTTATTACTTACTGTGGAGTGATTGTTTTAGACACGTAAAATAGCCAAACTCTTTTCCATGTGAAATAATATTGTATCTTAAATCATTATGTTGCTATACAAAAGATGTACTAGGAGGGTTGGATGAGCATCAGGCTTTTGGGTTGTGTGGGAGAATGAATCGCAGCCCAGTTTGAACTGAAGGGGGATAATGCTGCTTTTTGGTGAAGATTGCAGTTGGGAGAGCTTTTTTTATGTTTTTGTTTTTTTGCTTAGTACTAAGGTGCTAATCCTTAGCCGTAAGTGAAATGCCCCATTAGGGTCGTGTGTAAACTTGGACAGAAATTCAGCTGGAAATTTAAACTGTGGGCCCGTGACTCTCCAGTGCTGGGGTGAGCGTGGTGCGCTGGCTGCCCTGGCTCTGCCTGCTCTGGACTGCCTTCCAGGAGGCTCCTCGCAGCCCTTGGCGGGGAGGAGGAGGCGGCAGCAGTGGCTGTCAGTACAGCCAGACACGTTTGTAGATCGTTCCCAGAACTCAATGTTGGCAGAGCTAAATTCCAGTTCATAACAAAGGCACTTGAATGCCTCCAGGTTTTCCAGTTTTGGGTGGTTGCCCGCAGTGGGGCTGCGATGCTGGCTAAGCCAAAGCCACCCGCTTTACCTGTAAGGTGGCCCATGCTTGCACTGGTCTGTCTCAGTACAGAGGATGGACGGGTGCTAGGAGGCAGTCCCCGAGAAAGCAGCTGGTGGGTCCGCAAGGTAAGGTGAGGTAGCTGCAGTGAGGACCTGATGCCATCTGAGGCACGCCAGCCTACGCGACACCTCGGCTGAGATCAGTGCGTCCGCGCACTCTGTTCGCCCTGCTTGCAGATGTGGTTGACCTGTCCACCACCTCTGGATGGGCCATCTCATGTCATCTCGTGAACACATGGCTAGATGGTGTTGCGTGAGGTGCTGTAACTGATGTGGTGTTTGCACAGCCGGCCAGATAAAATTCCACAGTGGATGCGATGAGGTCTGTGGGCCTGCAGTTATGTATCTGACATGTGGCGTTTGCTGATCAGACAGCTTAACTGATTGTGTTTCTTGCTTTGCTTGTTCAGTATTTGAGCCAAACAGGTATTTACGTACCTCCTTAACCTGTACAAGTGCACGCTTCTGTTGACTAGAATAGAACTATTTGTGTTTAATTAGTTAGCTGGATCAGGGCCTGAACAGCCACTGCCAGAAAGTAGCTTTAGGATTTTGCTGATAGCTCTCACAAAGAGACCCAATTGATACTGACCATCTGATCCTGCCCCTTCAGGCCAGCACTCTTCTTAAATTCTGCCCTGGGATTAACCAGCACCTTGAGATGTTGCAATTCAAGGCTATAAATAATGACAGCAGCTAAAATGGAACCTGTTCCTTTTGGATCCCCATGGTTCAGACACTGGGCAGTGAAATAGGTTGAGTATATGTGTGCGCTGAAGGCTTAAAGCAGCAATGTTAAAACAAAAATCCTGGAACCAGGCATTTCTCAGGCATGGATGAAGAAGCGTGAATTGGAAGGGCTGCTCCTTCTTCCTCCATCTGCTGAGTTTTCCCAGATGATAGGTGAAGGGTTTACCCTTCATCTCCCCAGTTATTTGCTTCTGTATTTTATGGAGACTGTTTATTGTTCGTTAAAGGCTCCTCCATCGCTGTGTTCCCATGCCAACCATCCTGCAATATGGTGTACACGCTTAGTGAAACAAAGCAGCTTTAAACCTCAGCCTTTGGATGTCTCCTGCCCGTCAGGGCCAAGCCTCCAAAGAGGAACCCTGCTGCTTACAAAGTGGAGCTCCAGGTTCCAGTTAATTGGGCCCAGTCATTAAGGGAAATTCAGTTTATGTCTACTGGGACTGGGAAGGCAGTGGGTTTTTTAATAGCAAATATCTACAGCGTGTATTGGTTGTCCTCAGGTTAAAAAAAAAAAAGCAAACTTACAGCAGAGAAGAAATGCTTCTAATTACTTGCCTTTGGCAGAATGGCTGCCCTGCTCTTTAGAAGCTGTATTTATCTCCTGTAAGAACCAGCTCATTAGCTCTATTGCTCACACAGATAATCAACAACATAATTAATAATTATTTATATGGCACCCATGGCAGAGGGCTTTGGATCACATAACAAAACAGCATTTTCTTATGATCACTCAAGCATTTCTAACTGTCTCTTTTGTCTTTTTTTCTGCCTGTTCTTGACTTTCTTTGGCCTTTCGTGCCAGTTTCTAATGCTTGCTGCAGGTTGTTGGTTAACTTTCTACCCAGCGTCTCCCTCTTCTCTTCTAGAAACCTCTCTGAAGCCCCACTTGACCCACAGAGAATTTCAAGTGCCAGAACTCTGTCACCATGCAGAGTAACCTGGGACTGGCAAGAGCAGCCATAGCTACTTTGACTTCAGCTGCATCTATTTATCCCAATTTTTGGACTGATCCCTATCTGCCCTTGAAATGTGGATTTCTCTTGGTCAGGAGCTTCACCTGCCCTGCGTTTTCCCAGGCCAAAGCAGGGTTATGGGATTACAATGTTTGGGCTACACCTGGGATATCTGTCCTGGGGGGAGGAATTTTTGAGCAAGGTGTTCAGACCCTCTTCCTAGGATGGGATTTTATCTAAGGCATGTCTTCAAACAAAGCCGATCTTCTACTGGGTTTCCCTGGAGTACTTTGACTCACGTTATGCAAGACAGCTACGCTACCCTGACCTGCAGGGTGACCCACGGGGCAGCTTTCAGCGTGTATTGTGAATGCAGTGAATTCTTACAGCTGCTGGCATCGAGGATGACATACATCAGAAATCTTCCCGTCGGGTCCCACAAAGCCACAGGATGCCTCTTTCTCTAGGGTGCCGTCACCCTGTGCTGTGCCTCCTTCCGCACAGCCTCCGTGCTCGTGCCCAGCTGTCTGACACAGCAGAGCCATCGTCTTCCCACGCGTGACCCTCATCAGAGCGTGTCAGGTCAGCAGAGTACTGGTGTGGGCCAGCGCACGTGAGCCCCACTCCTTGCCCAGCAGAGCAAAGCAGCTTCAGGAAAGAGATGTAAAGCTGCTGTGAGCTGAGCACTTGGGGACAGCTTGACACTAAGAAAGGCAAAGGAGCTCAATGGATGATGGGAAGGAGGAGAATGGGAAATCAGGTAGCACCCCAGCAACTGGGCATTTGCAAGGTGTAGCTCAGGCCATAGAGAGTCGTTGCTTACAGAGCTGTTTTTGGAGAGCAGGTCAGATGTCAAAATGCATGAGGGAAAGTTTGAAGGTGAGTTTTGGATGGCCAGTGAGGAGAGGATGGAGAAGCTAGTGTCTGATTAGAGATGTTCTTCCTATGCTCTAGGAAGGGTGTGCTTGCACAGAGGATCCTTGTACTGAAGGAGCAGAAGAGGGTGCATCTGAATATCACTACAAAGGATATGATATCCTAAAGCAGGTTGTTACTGGTGTGTGATGCTGCCCTTTGCCAACAGGGAAAGATAGGTATGTCCTGCTGATTGCACCTGCCTGCCGAGGGAAGGGCACTCTTGCCCTAACCCCCTACCTGTCTTTGGGGTTGGGAACCCAATGTGACTTTGCCGTATCCGTAAACCTCAGCCTGAGGCTTGGAAACAGTCTTTGCTGGCACCATGTGTTGCTAAGCAGATGGGCTGCTGCATTTGTACCCGCCGAAGTTTTTCAGAGAGGGTGGCTTCGGTGTGGCATTTCAGTAATTGTTGCCAGCACAGAAGAAACAGAAGGAAAAGCATCTCCAGTTCTTTACCACCTGCTTCTCCTCCCTCCTCGTAGCCCCCATCCGACACCTAAGTAAGTAATTGCCCACAAAATGCATTGAGAGGAAAATGAGAGGGAAGAAGAACCCCACCCAGACTGACAGCAAGATGCAACAGGTGGAGTTCTGGTGTGAGGAAATAGCAGAAAAATCTTAACTGAGCATGCTAAAAATATGTGAGGGTGAGTCAGCTGAGTCAGCAGAGGGGAAACTTGAGCTACGCAGGGTCCATGAAGGAGATTGAATGTAAATGGTTTGAGTGTGACTTGCCAAAGCATTTGTTGTTCCCTTTCTCCATGGGCTGGTAACAGCAGCCCTGCAGGACACGCCATCCTGCCCTTGCCCACAGAGACAGGTGCTGCAGGCAGCTGGGAAGCTTCTGTCACGTTTTCCTTCTTCCTTTGTGGGCTCCCTTGGCTTGACCTGAGGAACCCGATGGGTCTTCCAGTGTGCAGGAAGAGCAGGACAAGGGTTCGGTCTGGTCCTATGTTAAACACTCTGGATACACAAATGAAATTGCATCTGACTTTAATAGGAGCAAAATGACATGCTTTTCAGTGTCCCACCCGAAGGCCTGGATAGGATGCACTTGTAATTAAGATCTGAAACCCTGATGCTGGTTCTCATCTTCTTTGCTGTTGATGAGTTTTACCTGTTGTAACAGATGAAATTTGGGGTGCCTTTTTTTGGTTAACCACTGGGGGTCCATTTGGCATGTGTTGATACAGGAGAGAAGCTATAAAATGTCTGTGCTGTCCTGTCCTTTTTTGAATGGAGAGAGTTGAATTGAGAACAACACTTCGGAGTTAAAACAAAAAGTCTTCTAAACTGTTTTGGGAATTCTTACCTTCCCGCATCAAGTTTTCACTTTCTTACTACTTGTGGCTTTTCCCTCTGTGTTAAAGGGATTATTTCCCTTGCAAAATGCATTTTGACAGATTGCTTGGGCCTCATTGGCAAATTGAATACAAGCTGACTCATCTCTCTCAGTTCAGGTGAGTGATCCATCTCTCTTACTCATTGATTTTTCTGTCCTTGTGTTTTGAGATTTATGGAACTAGATGTATCAAAGAGCGAACTCTGTTCCCAAACCCTTGAAAGATTAAAGCAGTTAGTATTTCATGTCTTCAGCACCCTCCTCTTCTCCCCCTGTCCAAAAAACCAAAAGTAAACCATTAGGCTTTAAAAGCTAATTACACGTAGCAGCAGACTTCATCATCACAAAGAGGGTCTACATACCAAAACTGGGATTTGTAGTTGCTTTTTTGCGTGTCCATTCACCCCTTGACATGCCTGTTAAAACACTTTCATAGTTTGTGAGCTAACAGGCACCGAGCAGATGGGAGAATTGTGAGTTACGTCATTTTACTTTTTTTTTAATTTAAAATTTTTGTCAGATCTCTAGCTGATGGAGAAAGAGACATATTGGGAAAGAAGGTGTGGGTGAAACAAGGACAACATTATCCCTGTACTTGGCCGCGTAGTTTGGTTTGTTTTTTGGAACACCCTCTTACAGATGATCTGCCCATAAGTACCTGCTGCGCTTTTTGGTGATGTTTCTTCCCCAGCATTGTTTTTTCTGCCTCTAACACAAAAAAGCTAAGATTTTGTGTGTGCGTGACTGCATTAAGCATTTGGATCTTTTGCTTCCCGTCTGTAAAGTAGAAAGAACAAGATATCTTCTCCTTCATCCTTTGCTGTGACTACTCTTGATTACAGCGCTAGGGTGGAGATTTTTCTTGTGGTGTTGATGGACAGGACCCCTGTGTCATTCCAGATGTTGCTAAGAAATAGGCTGATTTAAGATATATTTTTAAACGTTAGGTTTGTATGAGAAATACCCCTATATTTCTGCTGCCTCTGGGAAATTTAGCTGCTGCTGTATCGTTGCCGGAGGAGTGAATGTGTGGCCTTTATCTGATCACCACTTCCCCCTTCCTCGGTCCTTTGTGGCAGCATCAAGTGTACACGCCATGCACAGCTGATGTGTGATACGTTCTGCTGAAAAGCTGAATGATGCGTTATATTGTTGAGCAAAACTGGTTGGCGTGTTTATCTGGTTTATTTCATGAGCGTTTGGAGATACAAAATCAATAACATTTATATAACGCTCCTGTCATCTGCTTCAACTGTTCCCTTCCAACTGCAGTTGCTTTTCCTGAAATGAGTAATGAAATGTATTTAACCGTACAGTACGATGGCTGCAGAACAGCAGCTCCAAAGCTGTTCTTATCACCCCAATGTACAGTAAATGCTTAAGTAATTTTCACGTGCAAGTGAGCATAAGTTAATGCAGTGTCTTGTTTGTAAATGAGCATGAATAGCTGCGCTGGTTTCATGTTTTTACTGTCAGGAGTATTATCCCTCTGAAGGCGTCGAGTCACTGGTTGGAGCTGTTTCACTGCGCAGTCTGTAGAGAAGGTCCGTGGCTGAGCAGCGGAGTCCTGTGCGGGACAAGACACTCGTGGTGCTGCCTCCGAGATCATGGCATGTCTTCAGTAAATCAGATTTGCATTCTTCTATAGGTCTTGTTGGGCGAGTAAGCACTAGATAAACAATTTTCTCTGAGTCTTACTAGTTGATAAGATTATTGAAAGCTTTTTCCCCTTTATTAATTTGCATGCACTTACTCTGCCTCATGGTGCAGACCAAAGAACAAAATTCAAGCCTGTCCTTTGTATTTCCCTGGGGCATCCCTTGCTCAAAGGTTACATGCCCTTTCTTGTGCTAGGCCGAAGTGAATATAGGCCGCTTACGGTGTGATGTTGCCCCAAAACCTGAAGATGCAAATCTTCCTTTAGCGAGGTGGTTGTTTTCTACTGCACATCCCTGACTCCAAAATAATGTCCTGTCTCTCCAGAGCGTGCTGTGCCATAGTAACAGGTTCAGGGACTCTCTGTCCTGCATGCCCTCTGCCTTCATCATGCGGGACACTTTGTACTGATATATAACAGATTTTGAAAGTTTGCTTTAGTGTGTGGTGATGTTTTTCTATGCTTCTGGGAAGGAGGAACTGCTAATTTTTATGGGGAATTTCGTGCCTGATCAACTTGATGACCTACATTGACTAAGGGATGGCTTCTTTGCCAAATATCAATTTAAATGTAAAGCACTGTGACTGCTAGCTTGGAGTTGTGTTGCCATGTAAGTTCATTGCTTATTCTCTTCTAATACTTTAATAAAACCATTGGGCATTGTTGTGGTCTCTTTGTTCCTTAGAAGTAGATATTAAAAGTAAATACCAACATTCCATACAGAATATGCTTACAGATGTAGATCTAGGGGAAGGCGATGATGATGCAGTCTGACCATTTGACTGCTAATAAACACCTTTGGTTTTTAAGCTGTTGGACAGAGTGTGGTGAACTGAATTAAAGATGAAAGCAGCATGGAAAAGATCCAGTAGCTTTGCTGGGGGGTTGGGAGGAAATCTATCTATAGGGATATTTTGATTTTGTCTCTTTGCCTTCCCGTGTGGAGGAAGCTGTCCTGTGTGTGGGTGTATTTGGGTGCACTCTGCCATGAATGTCCATCTCAGGAGGCTGCTGACAGCTCCCCAGTGGAGAGCAGAGGAGCAGAAACTTGAAGAAATGGTGGGGTTTGGTTGAAAGAATGAAGAAAGACTTGCGCTTTCGGTGTCTCTTGCTTGCTCTGTATTTGAAGCAGCCTAAGGGCCTGGAGAGGCAATTCCTAGGACCTGCTCACAGGCTTGTGCTTAGTCACAGGGCTCCATGAGGCTTTGAAGGCTGGAATTTTTCTGAAATGTGTGTGCTGCAGGATATCCAGCCCTCTGCTCTTTTGAGGTCTCTGCTCTCGTAGAGGTTCTCTGATGTTCCTCCTGGGGTGGTTGTGTCTCTTTGAACATGGCAGTTCCCTTGCATCTCTGTGAAGATTATACCATTTTCTGTCTCCTCTTAACAGTAAGGTCTGTGTGCTCAAGGGGTGGGATGATTGCTCATTTCTGGCGAGAGAAGGGACAAAAGCATCCACCAGTCTGTAGGAATGAAAGAAATGTCCCATTTTACACTTGGGGATGAGCCACAGATCACAGACTCTATTTTTAATTTTATGCCTTTTCATTTGTGAGTTTATCCCTTCTGAAATGGGATGTAGAGCCTCAGTAAGACCAAAACTGAGTAAATCATGGTAGTTCTTCATTATTTTTTTTTTTCTTCTAATTTAACATTTTAAAAAAAGAATCTTCCTTTTCACTTTGCTTTGCCTCATCTGGAACTGTAAATTTCCCTGGTCACTGCCATGTGCAAAGAGGAAATCCCTAAGTAGAAGAGCAGTGTCAGTCCAGGCCCAAGGAAACATTTGCTCTAGCCACATGAGGGACAGCTGAAGGAATTGAACAACTTTGCTTTGAGCTTATCTCCAAGCTGCATGCCAGGAAAGGAGGGGAAAGTCCAACTTCATGTCCTGTTGGAAGACCGTAGGGGGCAGTTGATGGAAACTCCTCACCCATCTCTCCCTGTGGACCTGGAACCCCACAGCGACAGGGGCTTCGCTCTCGCTTAGCCTTTTTGCTGCACGACTGACCTAGTGCTGAGTCCCTCTGAAACCTGCTGGTTTGTGTGGTCGTGGCAATCTGCCCAAGGGAATGGGTTGTCGTGTCCCTTTATGCCTTAAACAGTTCAGCCAAGTGAAGTTAAGTTTTTGCTTCACTGTAATAGGTGGTGCCTAATTAATTAATCCCCCCTGGCCTGGAGCAATGCATGTATCTCCTTTGCGTTCCCTCCCAGTTGGTCTGACCTCCTTCATCAGAGGTAAGAGGAGAGGAATTTATTGCCAGAATTTACTGGAGCCAAACTACAGCTTCACTCTGCGTTGGGGACTGTTCATGCCGAGACCACCACCCAGTCTGACTCCCGAGCAGCGCTCAGGGAGGGAGCAGTCTCCTCTAATTGTGTTTAAAGTGTGTGCTGCTGCTGTATTTATCAGTGTGGGGATGTGGCTGGGTTTGGAGTGATACTAGAAAAGAGCCTTTGAGGTGTAGGAGTTGTTAGGCGTGCTATGGGCTGTGGTAGATTTCCCTTTTCCTCCCCATCTTCTGCAGGAAACTGTTAAAGCCAGTGATTATTTTCCAACAGAAAGGTGGAAATTAACCCTTTGCCCTCTGCCTCCTGCTTTTCCTCCCCACTGGCTCATGTGACTTGCGAGCCTTCTTGTCACGTCTGCTCCTGGGACTTTTGGTGTAGGTACAAAGCCTGCCGTGGCTGCAGGTGAGAGCTGTAGTGGGAACACACTGGTGTGACTACAGGGGCTGTTTTGCTGACCTCCCTCCCCACCCCGACCATACCTATTTTAATAGCGGTGCCTGAGCGGGAGGTAACCTGCTGTACCACGTCATTTGTTTTTTTACAGCACTTGCTCGGACTGGGGCTGCATCTGGGGGCAGTGACTTTTTTTTCTTTTCCATTGGCCATTTTGGAAAGAGAGCTAAGTCAGCCCAAGAAAAATTCAAAGGAAATGGTTGATTTGGCTCAGCTTGCCAAGAGCAGCAGCCTGGAGCTCTAAATCAGGGTGGGGGTGAACTTATTCGGCTGCAGAACCAGAGTCATTTCAGCTGGGGTAGCAGAAATGCCCCTGGAAACTTATGTCCCTTATAGCTGGACACTTTTAAACCTGGATGGCTTTCTGTGAAGCTGGACATTGCGGTGGAGTGTAGATAGCAGCTGGGTTCCTGGACGGCCATTCACAGATGTGTGGGGTAGTAGTGTGACACCTATTACATTGTCTGGGTCAGTCTCGTGCTCGCAGTTACTCTGATTCCCCAAGCTCATAGCTGAGGGTTTCTCTTCCCCAGCGAGGTATGCTGCTCAAGCCCTTTGCTTAGACTGATTGCTTTTTGCTTTTCTTTGTGTGTTATATTACCTGCCTCAAAAAAAAAAAAAAAATCTGCTGCATGTGTCGCTTTGGAATTGCAGCTAGCAGGGGAGGAGGGGACAAGTGGCTGCAGCGCTGCCTCTCCTGCGCAGAGCAGAGCACGCCGTGCTGTTGCAGTCCATCTCTGCTGTGGCAGACAGCAAGTGGTAAACAAACATTTAATTTTTTTTGCCCAGGAGGGTCCCCACCATCAGTATGTTATTCAACAGAAGTCTCTTTGCATCAAAGTAGTGATCAGAAGTTTGTTTCAATCTCAAGTTTGTCTTTGGCATTGTAGATAGTGGGGGACTTATGTTCAGGTCATAAGTCTACTAAGTGGATTTGTTTCCTAAAATAAATACATCACCCGTCTAGACTAAATTTTTTCAGTGACCTGTAACAAAGTGAAACCCCTTTATAAATGAGCTAATGGGTTGGTGTAGGTTGGGGATGTAGGTCTGTAATGAATCTCAGCCTGCCAGTCAGTTTGCTTTTCTTGGTCCACTCAGAAGTAATCTGTGTACCGCAGCCTGAAACCCACCGGGCAGATCACACTCAGGTCCAGTGACAGGTCAGGGAAGGCGAAGTGGCAGGGATGAAATCAGATTACAAATATTCTTGGCAGTACTCTCAGCTCTTTAAAGAGATTGTTGCTCATCTGTTTACTAATCATTTCTCTTCTGTGCCCGACTGCAGTGTAGGAGCATCTGATTATTATAGAAAAGATGTGGGTTATCATACTGAAGCAACTTAAACAGAGTGGGACTTGTTCTTGGCATGATCCAAAGCCTGTTAAAGCTGGTAACAATCTTGGCTTTCACTGCTCAGCCTTGCATAACGCTATCCTCCATAAGGAATGCTATGTTGGGACATATAAAGAGTCTGGTGGGTGCGTGTAAAGAGCCACAGGCTAAACAAGCCTGTGCAGTATTTACCAGAGGCTGCTCGTATTCACTGAAGCTCCTTGTGTAATTTTATTGCATTCACCCTGGCAAGAAGCAGCGTGCGTCCCTTGCTTTGGGGGATCAGCTGCCCACCGTCCTCTTCTGCAGCTGGTGGGAGCTGTGGCTGGGGCGAGAGGAGCCGCGCAGGATCACAAGCATATGGGATGTGCCAGAGCCAGAGCCTGGTGGGGTCCAGGCAAAATGTACTTGCGGTCCAGATGGTTTCTGGGTTCTCTGACTTGGGCAGCTCTGGTCAAAAGGCTGGGTAACAGTAGTCCTGTGGCTGATGAGAGCAGGAAGAGTGCTTCCCCTGCGCGCAGGCTGCCGTGCAGAATTAAAGGGGCTGTGTAGGAGAGAGCTCTGCATCCTACCTGGTGCAGTTTCACCCTGAAGGTGTGATGGGAGATCCTACAACTCATGACACTCTCCTCAGCAATGTCTTTAATCACTTCCCAGGATATTTCCCCCACCTCCCCCTTCATCTTCTTGCTGAGGAAGATGTGCTCAGGAGGCAACTTGCTTCTAAGTGGGTTATGTTATGAGTTTATCCAATCTGGCTCAGCTCTATCCACTACTTAGCCTGTCCTGATTCAGTCCCTTCATAGGACTCCCATGTTCATTATTATTGTTAAAGACCTTCTTTAACTCCAGCTGGACAAAGCTGGCAGGTACAGGCTTGGAGTCATGCTGGCAGGGCTGTGATCACAGCAGGGTGGGGATGGGGACTTGAGCCAGGTGTTGGAATCTGCCCAGGGATGACAGCAAGGAGCTCAGCACGGCTGGGAACACCTGCCTGGGTTGTACGGATAGCCTTTACTGAGCCCTGTCTTGCTACCGGTGTGTCGGTGCTATGTGGTGGCCGTGGCTGGGCTAGAGACACCCACCTGCCTGAAATGCTCTGCACTTGAAGGGCCACCTCCATGGAGGTTTTGTTGAGAGGTCATAGGTCCACAGTTGGTATCTGAGGCTCTGTGCGCTACAAGCTCACCCAGTCTATACTCATATTTGCTGAATGAGCTGGAGCACTGGAGGTGACTTCTTGTGCTTCTGCACCATCTGTGGAGGACAGGCTGAGCTGGTACGATGCCAAGCAGTATAGTCAACCTGTCGTTATTGCTTCGGGCCAGCAAGGTGAGTTTATCCTGGATCAGCAGAACAAGCAGAAGAGGGCTGGGGTAACAAAAATCACTAAAAGCGTTACCTTGCCCTGTGGGGAACTGAGCAGTCATTGGCATTATTTTATAAAAAATACTGATTGTGACAGCTCCTAACTTCAGGGGCTTTTCAGAAGCCTCTGGAGGTTTTGTGTGAACATCTGGTTTTGGTAAAGCAGCTCCTTCTAAGAGTACAGCCGTGCAAACAAGTTATTTGTGAGTGCATAGGTTTACACCGCTTTAACTGTGCTTGCCAGGCAAAATTCTTGTTTTCTGTATGTGTAGTGGAGAACACCCTCGAGGTATTTCTTTGCTGCAGTCTTCTTTGTTCTTGCTTGGATCTACAGCCTCCTGCTAGCCTTGGTTGTCTGACACGTTATAGACTGTCACTTTAGCCTTTCTATAATAAAGACATCCTTTGCCTGTTTGCTCGTGGGTCTTCCCTGCTGCTCCAAAGGTTTAAAAGATAGGATGAGTTCAGGTTAAATTACATTAATGTGCAAATATGTACTGATTTCATCACTGAGCACTCTTACAGCTTCCTCTATAAAGCTGTACAAACGGCAGTAATCCATACCTCCCTGGACCTCATTAATCACCAGCCATGTCTAAAATTCTCAGGTTGAGCTGGTGAACTTTCTGTGACACTGAAAAGTTTTGCCCTCGGGAGCGTAATGGTCTGTTACTGGTGCTGCAGAGGTAGGCGTAAAGTGTAGGGTGCTGGAAAAATCTCATTCCTTGTTTCCCAGGCTTGCCCTCATCCACTCACTGAACACCATCAACTGTGTGGCTTTGCTGTAGCACAAGCGAGCTTCATGTTAACTCCTTCACTCCAGGCATCGGGTGTGCACGGAGGAGGGCAGAGGCTACGGTGAGGTTTAAAGCAGAGCTAAGTTTAGCTGATGGGAGAGATCATAGAATCATGGAATGGCTTAGGCTGGAAGGGACCTTGAAGATCATCTACTTCCAACCCCCCCTGCCCTGGGCAGGGACACCTCCCCCCAGCCCAGGTTGCTCCAAGCCCCGTCCAGCCTGGCCTTGAACACCTCCAGGGATGGGGCAGCCACAGCTGCTCTGGGCAACCTGCGCCACTGCCTCACCACCCTCAGAGTGAAAAATTTCTTCCTGATATCTAATTTAAATCTGTCTTCCTCCAGTTTGAAGCTATTCCCCCTTGTCCTGTCACTACATGCCCTAGTAAAAATACCTTCCCCAGCTCTCCTGTAGCCCCTGTAGGTACTGGAAGGCCGCAATAAGGTCTCCCTGGAGCCTTCTCCAGACTGAACACCCCCAACTCTCTCAGCCTGTCCCCACAGGAGAGGTGCTCCAGCCCTCTGATCATCTTCATGGCCCTCCTCTGGACCCACTCCAACAGGTCCACATCTTTCATAGATATTCTTTGACAGAGAGTTCTAGATGTTCTTTGATAGACAGCTTTCATTTCATCTAAGGCTTTTGGCGTATAAGAAAGGAAAGGAGTAGCACGCCAAGGACACGACTGCAATGCTATGGCATGACATTTCCACTGTGGTCTTCCAAAGCTGGGAGCGGCGGGTTAATTTACTGTGACTCTCTCTCTTTGCCCACGCTGCTCACCAGCTGGCGAGGAATTCCCTCCCACAACAGGCAGGCACATTAAAAACGCACTTCTATGGCAGCAGGAACAAGTCCTTTCAGAATGTGCCTTAAAAACAAGGCTCAGTCCAGGTTTTAGGGCAGAGATGGACTTTCCTGAAATACAAGGATGTGAGTAAAATTGGGACAGTAATGGAGACGAACACAAAGCACCTACCTTTTGGTGTGGAAGCTGCTAAGGCTGCTCTCGCCAAGGCGCGGACCTTGCTGTTGATCTCTGCAAAACCCGTTTATGTCCTGGAGGCCTTTCATGTGTCTGTGTAATATTGCAATTATGCGTGTGAAGGTGAAGGCCAGGGGCTTGCTGCGCTGAACTTAATTGTTTTAGTATGTGCTTTTTCTTTTCTAAGCCTACTTTAAAGATGACTGTTTTTATTTCTTGGTGCCTGAGTAAGAGGACTGTCCGCTAAAGATGTTTTAATGATGCAGGTGGGCAGTTCTTTAAAAAAGATGGAGTCTTCCTTGCTGAGACACCAAAACTGGTGATAGATGTTGGTGGGTACCATCTCAGGTCTGGCTCAGGCAGCCACGTGGGGGAAAGGAGCTTTGCAGACTTTAAATAGTGGTTTCTTCTTAGAAGGTCACGTTCTCTGCCTCACTCTCCTCTTGTGCATACGTACGTGGGCCAGTGTAGTGGTAAATCCCTTAAGAGGGAAAGGTGTAGGAGCGGATCGCCTGAGGCCAAAGCACGTGGAATCCAGGATGAGGTATTTGTTTAAGCATCTCTGCTGTATTTCTAGTGACCTCTGACTTCCTTAGTGCTGCGGGTGACCCTGGCGGGTAAGAAAAGCCACTTAGTGAAGAAGTGCATTTCTGCAGAGCAGCAGTAAGATTTCTTCACTGTTTGGCTCTTGTATTGCTGAACTATCTGTAAGCTGGATAAAAGCCTCAGAGGAATGATTGTCTGAGCAAGATTGAATCTGGAAGAGAGGCTCATGGATCCCAGGAATAAACTGGCTGTCAGAATGTAGTATTGACTTGAAGAAAGCAGGTCCTTGAAGGCACTATTGACTGTCATTACTGATGTAGTGGAGACTGCCTAAAGTGCCATTTCTTGAGAGTGGCATCATATTTTTGCTGTACTTTTTTCTTTGTCTCCTCTTCTCTTTCTTGCTTTTGAAGAGGGTGGGCAGAAAACCAACGCTAGCGTGTATCATGAGCGAAACAAAAAATACATGCTGAGCTGGAGCCTGCTCAGGGACTGTTTTCAAAATGAAGAGCAGAGAGGGGATCCTGAAGGACTGGTTCCCCACAGCGCATGCTCAGGCTGGAACTGAAAGTGTTTCCAGTCCGTGTTTGCCGAGAGCAAACTCTCCCCTGCCTTCACCCAAAGGAAACCTCCTCACAGCAGGAGCTTTGAGGCTCTTTTCTTCCACCTGCCCATGTTAGACTTTGCCCTCAAAAGGAGGGGTCCCATTTAGGAGATGCAGCGCCAGGTCACAGGCAACTTGGGAGAAACCTGGTGTCTGCGGTAGAAAGTGTAGAGGAAGGAGGGTGAAGGATCTCAGTATTATTTTAAGACTTGGCAGAAATAGCCCCAGGGAAAGTGAATACAGCTGTTTCCCACGTGTTTGTCACTGTTACTCCTCCTTCACTTGCTCTCTCAGTGCTGAGCCTAAAACAATAGGGGAAGGAGCTCCTGGCCCTTTGGGAATGTTGGCTGTTTCTAACTCTTACAATTAGCCTGGGCAGAGCAACACTAATTGAAACAATGCTGTCCCAGCCCAAGGGGTCACCTGGGTGTTTGGGATAGAAATTTCAAGGCCACTTGGTAGGCATGAGTTTTTCTTTTTTGTTCTTGTTTTGTTTTGTTTTTCTCCAAGGAAGCCCATCCACACTGCTTTGGTGGCATGCAAAAGGAGAGCTTTAAGTTCTCTGGCTTTAGTAATGCATTTCCCGAATTTCAAAAACCCTCTTTGCAAAAGCTATTATTTTTGGTTGGCGTTGTGTTTTCATTTGTCTGTTTTCAGACAACTCAACGACTGCTTCAGAACATAATGAATTTGGGCTGTGCATTCCACAAAACAGCATCCAAAAAGTCCTCAGGAGAAGCACATGGACATCTATTGTAGCCATACAGCACAATTCCAGTTTCTCACGTACTTTCTTAATGGCACATTTCCTTATCCTTAATGGATAAGGAAAGGAATAAGGTAATAGGCTTGTACGTGTTGGTGTCTTTGGGAACTGAGTATCCTATTAGCAGTATACTGACCTGTTCTTGTGTCTTCATGTAAAATTGGTGTAGGGTGGCGATTCCTAGTCGGTGACAAGTGATGTGTGCACACAGATGATTATTCTTAGGATATTAGATAAAAAGCTGTATTTTGGGGGAAGAGGGACATTCCCATTTCCAAGGTAATGTGGGAGGGATGGGGAATAGCTGCTGCCCAGGCTGTTGGAGTTACTGGGTAGCGTGAGGATGAAAAGGCAAAAGAGAGATTGAGAAAGGGTGAGGTAACATCTTATCAGGGGATCTCCACTTTGAATGGCATTGCTTTGAAGTGACTCTGCCCGGAGGAGAGTGTCTGGCATTGTGGGGTGTCCCAGCTGAGCGTCTGGCTTTTCTCCCTTAAGGACACATTGGCTGGGATACTGAAGTGACTCAGTGTTTGGATGTCTGGACATTGTTTCAGGCAGAGGATTTGTTGCGTTATCCTTGACGGAGATGGTTTTGTCCAACTGTCTGGCTAAGACTGAGATGTAGGTAATCCTTGGTTCATTCAGGTAAGGAGGCGAAGGAAGCACTTTGAGGAGACTGTTAAAATTGAATTCTTGATTTGAGATGCTTTTTCCCTTTTCTTCTTCCAAAAGGAAGATTTTATTTTTTAAGGGATTTTAACGCTCATCCTTGAAATCTTTCTTCCCTTTATTTCCCCATCTAAATGCACTTAGGCTTTGGATCATCTTCCCCGTGACTCAGCATGCCGCTGTCCTTAACCCCTGGGGCTCTGCTCCAGGGCTCCCTTGGAAGCACCACCCCATATAGAGTGTGTCTTCCTGGCTGCTGGAATTGGGCTTGGGAGACTGGGTCTCGTCGACTTCAGCAACTGTCCCTTATCTTCAAGGTACCTCTCAAGATTTTAACTCAAAGCCTTGGAAATGGTCCGGAATCCAAGTTATCTGCAGAACTGACTCTGTTGCCATGGCAGCTGAGATCAGCTGGAAAGTTTAGCAGGACAAGGGAAAAAAAAAATGAAGAAAAACTTTTTTTGGTCCTAATTAGAAACAATGGGGAAAAATAATTGAGAAACATATGTTAAAGACTTAACCAGCTCTGCCCATGGCCTGTCTAGGAGCCAAGGAGATATTCAGTCAAAAAGCTGTTGGGTCTCAAACTCGTTAGCTCCCTGGCAGGCGCTTTAGTGACTGGCCCGAGTTGCATGTGGGTAGGAGGCAGAGCGGGTGGGTGGCTCTGTGGGAGAGGAAACCAGAGCATGCAAGTCAAAATGAGTTTGCCAAGGTCATAGGGTGGGTTAGTGGCAGAAGTGGGAGAACTGAATTGTCTGGAGTCCTTTCTTGGAGGGAGGTGAAATATCTCTCAGCTCTAAAGGTGTAAGAAAGCAGACAAAGCATCTCATGATGCCTCAGTCCTGGCACGGCTGGCAGAGAGGCTGAGGCTTTGCGCCCAGATGAGGAGGAGCTGCTGAGCGCGTTTTAACACCACCCTAATACAAGGCAGTTGCTTAGACAAGTCTGCCGGAACCCTGGCAATGACTGAAGGTGGCAGTGAAGGTAGCGGCAGGGTTGTTTAAAACGCACCTGCTGTTGACTTCTGGAGAAGGCTGACAAAGGGGAATTGGGTGGATGTATGTGGGAATTGGATACCTGACTCCCCTTTGTGCCTTCGAAAAATCTCCATCCTGGATTCCTTTTCACCCCTGAAGGGGAAAGCTTTGTGCTCAGCTGTCCCATTATACTGCAGCAGATAAGGAGATCTAGTTAATTTAAGTGCCGCTTACTTCAGCTGAAGCATTTTTGGAATCGGAATACCATTCCTGCTCACTGAGCAGAGTCCTGGAAGCCATAGGCTCTTGTGTGAGAGATCCACTTAAAATATATAAAAAAAAGAGAGATGAGGTGAGTAAAGCTCTCCAGAAACTCTGGGAGGGATTTCCTGCATGAGGCCAATCTTGACCTTGAGCATTCCCAAGTCCTTTCCCTTGGATGCTGACCCAGTATTCATAAATCATTTGAAGCATGAAGTGATCTTTTTATTTAATAAAAAGAAAAAGAAGTAATTGGATTGACATAAATTAAAGCTGAGTTAACCTGTCTGGAATAATTGGATTGGTAATAATGGACAGCAGTGTGGATTGAAGTAGGTCACAGTTTAACCTGAAGGCCTGGAGAGGCTATTTTTTTTTCTCCACCTCCCCTTTTTTCTTTCCCCCCCCCCTTTTTTTCTCCCCCCCCCCCCCCCCTCTGAGAGCACAAAGAAACGTGGAGGGAGGGAGAAGATGGCCAGTGTGTGCCATGTGCACAGGGCTGATGATGACTGCGGAATTGCTTTAGGGGAGCTCCAGTTGCAAACTTGGATGTTCCTGGGAATAAAGTTCCCAGGTGGGAAGTGAGGGACAACTGTGACAGAAGCTGTATTGTACATGGTTGCAGTGATAAATCATTTCACAGGGATTAATCCTACATCCTTTCTGTCTGTCCTTATATACCACTGATGAGAGAAAGGCTGGAGGAGCTGCTTTTGAATCAGGGCTTTCCAGTGGCAATGAGATGTGTGAACACTGGGGTTTGGGGTTGCTCTCTTCTTTCATTAGTGTATATGTAAATGCCCTCCAGATAGTCTGTGTATTTAAGTTTGGACTCTTCTTACGTCCTTGGGTAATAAAAACAATGATAAATTATCCATAGTGTTGAATAAAATCAGGAGTTTTAATCTCAAAGTAGCTTAAAGCTAGTTTGCATTGCTCTGCTTCTGACTTGAGACCTTCAACGCTCTTTAACCGCTGGTTAGAAATGATGAGTAGTGCTGAAATGCATCCAAAAGGAGTCAGTCCTCCAACCCCTTGAAAAATATGCCTGTCTCGCAAAGTAATTCTAGGATATTGCTCCAAAGTAGTTGCATGGTCCTCTCCCAAGGACTTGATCGGAAGCTTTGTCGTGTTTGACACCATATCCTTCACTACAGTGAAACCCAAATCCATCAAGGCACAGATGTTATGCTAAGCACATGAGAAATCTCATCCCCATTGGGGTAAAAGCATTTCCAAAGGAACCACTTCTTCCCTGTCTTCTTAGTACAGGTCACCTATAGGTTTCCCTCAAAGTGGCAAGAGTCCAAGAGTACCACTCAGGCAGCTGAAAAACGAGCTGTGAAGAAATCCTCTCGAGATGAAACCCTCCTCTGATCCTGAAGCAAGCAGGATATTGGGAATATGTGCTAAGGAAAGGTTCATGTCCCTGCAGTGTGCCCTGGGAAGGGTTTGGGGCAGGAGAAGCGGGCACGCTGCAAACCATGCTGGAGGTGTGGTTGTACGGAGCTGAGGAGGGATGAGGAGGCAGTGCAGAGAGGCCAGCCCTCCTCCTCACTTCTCACCACGGCCGTTCAGGTCTTGTTTGCTTTACTTTATAGAAAGTTGATGATGGTTATGTGGTTGTAAGAGACGCTTTGTTAGGTGAAGTTAACTGGACTGTCTCCTGTTCTTGTAGCCAAATCCTACTGCCTTTTCAAAATTGCGGAAGTAGTTCTGATTGTCGTATTAAAAACACTTGCTGCAAACAGCTTATTTGGAACAGTGGTCTGTATAAAACACCTTCTCAACCACACTGTATTACCCGCTTGGCAGGGAAAATAGGTTTTGAAGAATTACACCGCCAATCTAGAGATTTCTATCTGACCTCTGTGGGCCAGACCCTGATGCCGCTGGGTTCGCTGATTAAATTCCCTGCGTTTTTGGTGGGACACTTGGTACGAGCAACACTTTGCTGTGAGCTGGCGCGTGTATCCATGGCAAGGAGCAGCCGGGGCACACGCTGCCTGTCCGTGCCGTGCCAGCCTCGGTGGCGCTGGTCTCGTGCTCCCCGCTGCACCCTGTGCCGTGCTGAGCGGGGCAGCTCCCAGGGGAAGGATACAGTCCCAAAGGGGCCTGGTGCGGAGGAAGGACTGTTCCCTTCCAGGGCAAGCGAGGACTGAGAGAAAGGCAATGGTTCTGAGTCACCATCTGCTCGGGGGTAGTGCAGCTCGCCGCTTTTCTTTGCCTAGAGCTTATGATAAAGTCACAGCGTGGACTTAAATAATTAGGAGATGCCTGGCTTTGGAGCAGAGAGTCATTTCTTCCCCTGCTGACCTTGGCTGATTAGCAAATATTTGGTATCATTTGTGGAATCCTATCAAAGCAGGCCAGAGGTATTCATCTGCCTAAAAGCCTCTGGGGGATCTCTTTTCCCCCGTGGGGGCAGAGCCCATCCTTGCTCTTCAAAGCGGGTTTTTTGATTAGCTGACTGGAGATGCGCGTTTAAGATCTTGTGTTTTTTGATGCCTTTTTTTTTTCCCTCCCCACCCCCTTTCAAAGAAGGGAGAAACTTAACATCACACTGCTCCCTTTGTGGCAGTTCAGAAGTTAAATTTACCAGGACCATTATCTTTAACAGCTGCTGCTGTCTGACAGATTGAGTTTATAGTCGGTCTTATAGGCACTAAAAACACTTCTATCCTTGTGGGTCCAATTTCAGAGCTATTCAATTTATTATCTCTAAGAGCTTAACAGCTGTTCTCCCCACTCCCTCATATCCCCTGCCCCTCACTCCCTCTTGCACCCCAAAGCTCAAACCTAAGGGTCACCCCTTAATTCTGGAGGTAGAAGCAGCGATGTGCCCTCCCAGATGGAGCTTTACTGTAGGCAGGCAGCCTCTACTGACGGAAGAGTCCCCTGCTCCTACATTTTTTTTTTTTCTGTTAAGCAACAGCGTCGTGCCAATGTTGGGTTGTTATGGCCATGGTGATGATCAGAAGAGATGTTCCTTTCTCTGTACCTCGCCAGAGAGGAAAGGAGCTGCCATGGGCATTGCAGAGAGGTGAAGAGGCAGCATTGCTCTAACTAGACCACTTATGGCTTTATTTCTGGGCAAAGAGAAAATTGAAAGAATGATGGAGTAAATTGGAAACGACATATTAAGATACATTTCCCTTGTGAATCTTTTTTTTTTTAATAGCTCTGAAGCACACATCTAGTAACAAGGAGTTGCCAGCTTGCAGCCTGTTCTGCCATTTTTGACTGCTCCAAAGTCCTGTGTTTCTACCCTGTAGCACTTCTGGTGCCCCGGCCGACGAGCTCCGCTCTGTCCGCAGCCTCAGAGTGGAAGTCTAGCTTTTTCCTCCCTGGACTACGCTGATCTCTTTTGCTTCTGGTGGCTCTTTTTCCCCATGCTGAGCAACGATGCTCTCTCTCCTCGTAGTTAGTAAGACTGGTGGCTTTTTCTACAAAGGCAGGTTCCCACCTAAAGTCTCCCACCTCTGCTTTGTATATGAGCTGACCCAGTTGGTGTGCACAGCTCTTGCCCTGCTGCAAAGTTGATTAACCTCCTAGTCCGTGCCTCAGTTCCCTCACAAGTGGAGATGATAAGGCTTTGTCTCCATGACTCGTGAGGCCACCATATGCCATTGCAGCACAGTTAGTTGTGTTAATGGACCAAAGGGGAGCTGGTTCTTGCTGCAATTACTTCCTTCTCAGCAATGGCACAGTTTTCTCTACCACCTTTCCCATCCGCCCCATCCCCTCGTTTTACTCTCAGCTCTGCAAAAGCATTGATTTATTGTGTGAGTAGACTCTGTGATGATGAGCTATATTGTGAAAAATCGCTGAAAATTAGTAGTGAGAATTCTAAGATGGATTTCTCTTATTTCCCCGTAATGGTGGTACATGATCTATTACACCTTGGCTTGGGCTAAGTTTCCCTGAAGTTAATGGGAGGCTTCCTGTTGACACATGTAGTCTTTGGATCAGACTTGCGGAGTTTTGGCACTTGTCAAGCGATAGCACAATCTCAGCAAGTCTTGTGGCACAAAGGAGACTATTCAGACCTGTCACCGAGTGCCCGTTTCATTCTTTTCATCTTCTCCTCGGTTTTATTCAAGTTCTTACGTTGCTCTTGTTCCAGTGGTGCCTGAGTGCCCTCCAATGGTGCTAATGCTCCCACAAAGAGATAATAATGATACCCACCTGCTTCAGAGGGTCCCTTTCTGTTCTGCTTCATTTCCCTTCCACCTTGCAGTCAGTCTGATTATACCCCGTGGCTATTCCTACTCTCTTGTCAGCTTCAAAAAGGAAGAAAGAAGTCATTAGAAGCCAACGAAAATGTTAATTGTGTCATAGATCTCTGAACAGAGCAGCATTTCAGCAGTTTATTCTGATTTGGGTGTGTGGCACTGCAGCTGAATCTGCTTTTCTTTCTCCTTGAAGTCACTGAAAAGCTCAGAAAAGATGGAGGAGACAGCCTGGTTTGCCAAAGCTGTATGCGACATCAAACGGGGGTGCAGACTGTCAGCATTTAAGCCTTAGACCTAATTTAGAAGCAATATTTAAGCAAGTATTGAATAAATTCTGTAAAGGAACAAAATGGTTTTCCTTTTTATTAGGCTAAAATAAGAGTTTGCATGCTTTTTTTTGTGTGCGTGTGTCTCAAGAATGGCTTAACAAGCATATAGGACTGCATGTACATCCAGCGTAGTAGCCTCTCTTTACAAGCGTTGGGCTGACACATCTTGGGGAAAGGCATCAGTAACAAGTGTGGCTATGTGGCTCTGGGAATTACTGATTGTGCCAAAGAAACTGCAGAATTGCATTTAAAAAAAAAAAAAAACAACAAAAACGTCTGGAACTGTAGCAAGGAGCGCTGGACTTGGAAGAAAGGCGCAGAGCAGCGCTGCCAGCTCTCCTTGCAAAGGCTACCAGAGCAGGTCATGGAAATGAGCTGGTAATCTTGGAGAGACTTTAATCAATGGTGTAAGAGGTGTCAACTGAGGTACATGCAAGGGAAATTACTGAAGTGATTTCAAACAGATAAAATGGGGAAATATGGTGTACGTGAGCTCACGGAGTGTTGTTCACTCGTAGCAATGTGATTATGAAGAAGAAGATGCTGTTACTTCAGGCCAGTGTCCACCTGGGGCTCCCACCCATGCTGACTCTCCTCCACACTGCCCCAGCAAGAGCTCGGCTTCGGCTGGAGCGGGGATCGCTGCGCTCACTGAACTAAATTACCTGTTGATCTCTAACTTCAGCACTGACTTGGCAGAGCCGGGATGGGTCTCGGGTCTCAGGAGCGGCCTGCATCCTCGCAGGCAGGGTGGCACTGGGAGGACGGGGGCTGCGAGGTCTGCGGAGGGGCACGTCCACCACCTTGCCGTCCCCATCAGGGAGAGCCCGATGAGTTCAAGTCCACTGTCATCTTCTCCCTTCCTTGAAGTCGGCCGTTTCCCACCATGCGTGTGCGTTTGTGGATGTGTTCTGTGCTTCGGTCCTCTCTGCTGTTCTCCCTGTTTCAATCCAGTTTCAGAGTGTGGCCAGCCGCTGGTAGAGGGGAGGGAGGGAAGAGGGAGGGTTAATCCAATCCTTTTATCTTGCCCTTTGTCTAATTAAAACCACAACAAATGGCACAGTTTAGGTTTAAATGTAATTGTGTTTAATGAAACATTAAGGGCAATTAAAGGAGTTACCGTGGCAGCCTCTCTATACCCTCCAGGGTTATAATGGTCTGATGAAGTGCTCTTATTGGCTCTCTTGGCAGGGGGCTGTTAATTGCATTAGAAACTGATAGTGGTTTTCTTTTAATACTGAAGTTTCTCTGGTTATCCATCTTCAGGCACTGGCGTGCAATCAGTCGCTGGAGGTTGGGAGCAGCACGTGGGCGCACTGGCTGCCCAGGAGGGGTGGACGGGGTGGTGGTGGGGTGCCGAGACGGCCCCTCTCCATGGCAGAGCCCCTGAGCTTTGGTCCACAGGCAGCCACCGGGGCTGGGGCACCCAGTGAAGCCCTGAGGTCCGAGTGCCCGTACTGGCCTAATTATGATTATCCTGGCTTTATTACTAATGGGAGGCAATGCCTTATGTTTGGGTTTTTTTGGGTTGGGTTTTTTTTTTTTCCCCCTGGGAAAGGTTGTCTTGACACAGTTAAGTTAGTTTTAGAGTTGTCAGCAAAAGGGATGCTTGTTGTGCAAACCTAGATGGTTCATTCTTGTAAATATTGTACGTTTACTATCAATCTCAGACTTTTAAGGGGAAGTCTCAGCACCTAGAGGTCATTGCTGGAGATACCACATACAAAACCAGTTGGCATCTTCCTCTTTAAAATGCAGCTTGAATTTAAAACCTGTTCCTTACATTTTAGGGCTTTGACTCATGCCTGACTCATGCTGTTTTTAAAAATACAGATGGGAGTTGGTGAGAGTGAGATAAACTGAGGCAGGGAGGGAGGGCGAAGGCAGCCCAGCGCTGCTGCTGAGGTCAGGCTTTCCCCCGCCACCATCCCCAAAGGTAACATGGAGGGAACCAGGAGCGGAGCCGGGAACAGGATGCCCAGCTCTAATCGCTTTCCTGCATCTTGAAGAAATAAGCCTTGCCAGAGCAGCAAAATAAATACCAGTTTTAAAAACTGGTAGTGTAAGTAGAGAGCAAATAATCGCCTTGCAGAAGCAGCTTAAAGTGGGGCAGACTGGGCTTTTTCTTTGTCTCCGTTGCCTCTCTAAGTAGAAACCGTGGCTTGAGACAAGGTTAACTGCTGCCCCCCGAATATGGGGCAGGCTTGACAGCAGCTTGGTGGCAGCAAGGCTGCCTTCGCATCCCTGACAGGATGACTGCTCTGTAAATCTTAGTAAAAGATGTCACAGCAACACGTGTCCCCGGGAGGCTGGGAGGGGAAGGGAATGATATATGAGCAAAACCTCTCTCTAGAGTCCTACTGACTATTTCTCAAGTCTTAAGAAAATGCTGCCACTGTGCTGCCTCCATTTATCTCAAGTAAATATAGAGAGAAACTTACAAAACAAGAGGCCTTTATTTTTTTTTTTTTTCTGGCAGAGGTTATTTTTAACACCAAAGACTTTTTCTTTCTTCCTCAGCACATTTTCCAGTTGCTTTCACAAATAAATAGCTTAATGCACCTCCTTGTCCTCCACCTGCTTCCTGCCCCGTTCAGCAAGCGCTTCCTGAGAGGGTGGGGAGAGCTGCCCATTTATCTCGGCCTCCAAAAGCCCCTCGCGATGCTCCGGCCTCACTGCAGACATGAGGAGTAACAGATGGACGCTTATCTCCATCTTGCAGCCAAGGAGCCAAAGCCTGTGGAGATCTGGGACTTATTTGCACTCACTCAGGAAACTTGTGGTTGGACAGGAGCTAAATCCAGTTTACTTTTTGGGGGGAGGTAGGGAATTGTGAATTTGATGTAATAACTGTATTTTTGGGTTGTTGCTTCTCTTACAAACCATTGTGGACTGACTTGCTCTGAAGGTTTGTTTTACTGGGGTGCGTTTGTGTGGCTGTTTGTACCTCAGGTGGCTTGTGCTGGTGGTTTGTACCTCAGGTGGCTTGTGCTGGTGTGCAGGTGCTGCGCAGCTCTTGGTGAGCGGAATGTGCTGTGGTGATGAACTCTCAGGGGCACCGAGGCCAGTGGTTACCAATCTCATCATCCACTTGCCCTGGTCCCCAGGGATGGGATGTGATGGAAGGACCTTCCTCTTTCCCGGTGCTGAGATGGGCAGGGAGGTATATTAGGGGCTGTCAATGTTTTCCATTAAAAAGGATTTTTCCCCCAAACCAAATGTATTCTGAAAGCCTTTCTACCTGAGACTTCTGTTATTTCTTTTCCGAACTTTGTGGCTGCTAGCTGCTCAGACTTGACGTTACCTGTGCCTGCTTGTCCCTGGCAGCAAGAAGCCAAGGAAAACAGAAGTGTTAACCTGAGCTTTCCCTGCCACGGCCCTTGGGGTGCTGTTTGGTAGGTCTGCCCATGCCATGAAGAGGTGATTTGAACTGCGGCGTGAAGAGTGTTTTGCCTCGCTCTCCTCTATCCCTTCCTGCTTGAAGAGATCTGTGGCAGCAGAAAACTTTCTCTAAGAACTGATTTTGCCCTTTGTTTCGTAGGGATTAAGGGCCTCTCTTTGATCTGGGATGATCTCCCTTGCTCCCCAGGAAGCCGCAGGAATTGCTATGTTTTACTGTGATTTTTTTTTTTTTCTTCCCCCTTTTTTGGAGCTAGAAGGCTGTTCCACAAATCCCTCACACTTTGTGCTCTGACATCCCTCCATCCACCTTTCCTAGCTTCTCCTTGGGCCACTGCTGTCCTTATGATATTGGTCTGTAGAACAGTGGGCGTGTGAAAAGGGGATGGGGAGAACAAATCGGATCACCTCCCATGCTGGGTATGCTGAGCCCCATCATCACAGCCACCCCTGTCTCGGGCAATACACCACTTCTATGTGCTTCTGCAGTGGTGCTGTGGGAACAGGGACGGGGCATTCACACTGCTTAAGTAAAACACAATGATTTAAGTTTTATTTAATTTAAACAATAAAACGGCCATTAAACAAGTTATGCATTGACCACCTTACCATGCCCTCTAGCACTAATCCTGATTAAGTGTCTTTATTACTTGGCTCAGTTGGCCTTTTTTAAATGACAACGAAACACTTGATGGCACAAGTGCAAACTCCTTCCCTCTTGGCAATTATCTCCCTTCCTACTGAGTTTTGCAGGAGGAAGGAGAGAGAAGGGGAAGGAGAAGGGAGAGCGGGTTGGCCAGGGGAGAAATCCAGTGGCACCTGATCCGTTTATCACATAGATATGCCATAGTGGAGGCTTAATGGAGATTTAAATAATTCAGAGCACTCAGCCCCGCTAAAGCTGTATAATGAGCCTTCTGCACTGTGAGCCACTGCTCGGCTGAGCGTACGAGCAGGGAGGTCGTGTGGTTTTTTCATGCATAATTAAAGGGATAAAAGGGGATTTAGAGCAACAGTGTTACAATGAAGCATGGGGACACAGGCTTCGCTTGTATTTAACTTGGAAATGCCAACCTGTTTTTGACTTGCAGAGTAAGCTTCCCTCTTTCCTTTTATTTTTTTTTATTAATACCCTTTTCTTTCCCCTGTTCCTTGCTGACCTGTCCCTGCTCCCCTCTGTCCCCCCGAGCGTGGGGTTGGTTCTGAAGAGGATTCACGGTGGTTCTCGTTTCACAGCGGGACAATGACCCTCAGCCCTGTGGCTATTCCAGGTCTTTGCTGGAACAAGCAGGCGTGAGCTGAGGAGCCTTTTCCAGCATGTTTCATGTCGTCTTTGCTTCTGCCAAAGGAAGTGGCTCCAGATTAAGAGAATGAAAAGGCAGGCAGGAAGAATATAGGGGATCACTTTAACTTTTATGATTTACCATTTTCTACTGTGTTGTTTACAAAATCTGGGGCAAAATGTTCTGCCTGGATGGATGGGTCTAAGAGAACTTGTTCATTCCTGTTTTTTTTTTTTTCCTCCCTCTGTTTTTTGGTCTTGCTCCTTCTGTCCCTCTGCCCTGCTCTTTGCCAGGAGCCGCCAACCTTCACAGCTTGCCGGGTCCAGGGCAGCAGAGAGGAGGCTGTGGCAGGGAGGAGCTCTCTCTGCTCCCAATGTGCCATGGGGACTTGGGTACCTGCCTGCTGCACAGCCGGGCCAGGAACAGAGGGTTTCTCACGCTTCCCTTCAGTGGGTTGCTGTATCCCATCAGCCCCTCAGCCCGTGCTGTTGACGGAAGGAGAAAATGGCATTGTGTTTTCCTCCTCTCAGGAAATGGAAGAGCATGTTTTTGTGCTGAAACCACATCTCCAAAACTCTGCAGGTCTAGGGTGGTGGTAATGAACGTGCCTTTCATTAACCCCTCACCACAGGCTTAATCTGCTGTGGGAGAGCTTTCTCAAAGCAAACCAGTCTGACCTGCCTGCGTTACTGTGGCCAGTTCTACCTCTCGCTGTTAAACTGCTTGTTTCATGACAGCTCTTCCCAGCGTGAGTGAACCCCCCTGCGTCCCTGTGAAGCGGAGGCAAACTGAAGAGAGCTTCAGTGGCCTTAGAGGTTCCTGAGAAGGTGGGGAAGGGCAAGCATTGCAGGGGATAAACACACCTGCAACAGGACTGGTACCAAAATCCATGCTGCACCGTGGTTGTGGTCTGCCACGCAAGACCGGTCCTCTTGCAGTGTAAATCAGACCGGGATCCCTCCCTCCGCTGCCACAGCCACGCATGAAACTGGGGTTCATCAAGATGTAGGGAAGAGTTACCAAAGGGGGGTTTATGCCGATGCAAATCTGAAACCTATCCACTATGGTATTTGTAGTAGAAGCAGAGATGTGTTAATGCTGCTGTACAAAGATGTTGCCCCAGGTGAGCAAGGAAGATGAGCGTGCAAGATGGCTGCAAAAAGAAGTCACCTGGATTTTTGTTATGAGTGGAGGTTAAAGAGACTGGGACATTCAGCCTGGCAAAGCAAAGGTTGAGAGGGTTTACTGCTGCTCCTTGAACATATGGTGAAGGATAAAAAATGGGGGAGAGCCATTCTTGCAGGTTAAGATCAAGGCAAAACATGGAGTGGTGAGGGTGCCCAGTGAGAGTGGTGGGGTCTAAAAACCAAACTGTTTTTAAGGTCACATGTGGTAACTTGGAGAAAGGGATTATATGATGTTTCTGCCTGCAGGGTAGATGGATCACTAAATCAAGAGGTCCTTTCTGGCCTTTAATTCTTAATAACCCTTTTGCCCAGGGCTGCAGGAAGATGCTGCAGGAGCTCACGGCTCACTCCCTGCCCAAGTGTGTACGTGTCCCTCGGGGCTCTCCTGCCCTCTCTGCCTTCTCCAGGTAGATCTTCAGAGCTGCATGTCAGTGTGATGTACAGCCAGGAGCACAAGCTACTGCCAGGCTCCTGCCACCTTTCAGCCCTAGAATGAATTCATTATTTTTCTTTAGATAAACAAACCAAGAAGGAATCTGTGGCCACCACATTCCCTGTAATGGCACATGTCCATTGGTTGCTGGGTGGGAAGCGAGGGGCGGTGAGGCATCCTGCACAGTCACCGTAATGGAAACATCCATCTTGTCTCCCTCAATGCACGCTCTCCATTTAGGAATTTCAAAAACACTTTTGTCAAATATCACTCCCTGCACAATCCTGTTAGCAGGGCTGATGAATGGAGTCTCGAATTAAGACCGATCCCTCTGATAACCACAGAGTGCTGTAGGAGAGTCATCTGCTCAGTCAGAGCTATTTATTATATTTGATTAGCTGGGATGGCAATCTTCACAACCCACTGCAAATTCTATTAGGGGCACTCTGAGGCCCAGAAATGCAAATTAGACCTCCCAAAACACATACGCATACATAGAGCCTCTCCTAGCAAATGGGTAATTTCCCCACATTTATTTGTGTTTTTTTTCAGAAGAGATGTTGATGCCTTCCCTTTTGCCGGGAGGGGAGCGAGAGCGATGAGGGGAACACTACTGGGTGGCGAGACAGCCCCACGTTCGCTCTTTGTCGTGAGGCCCTGCGTGGCAGTGGCTCCAGCAGGTACGGTATGTGGGCTCTCTCCCTCCCAGCTCCCATTAGCCCGTATCCTACAGGTATTCCCATCCAAATGGGTGCTCAGGAGCAAAAGCCTCCTGTAAGGCTAGAGAAGCCTCGTGGGAGACTTGCCGGTGGTGAAGCTCTAAAGATAGGGCAGGCTGTTCACTCTGTTGTTTTGTTAGTTTTTTTTTGTTTGTTTTTTCTTTTCTTCTCCTCTATAATTTGGTTCAGACAGGCCCCTGACACCTCTAGCTGGCTATGCGAAATGAAGTCAGGCTGAAAGTTCAGGGCTAGCTCTCCCTCTGGCGCAGCGATGGCGAAAGGAGCAGCATAATTTTGGCGGTAGCTGTGTGAATGGGTTGCTGTACAGCTCCATTAATAATTATTGATCAGGTACTCGGAGACCTGTGCATAGAAGGCACGTTCTAATCACGTTGTTCTTCTGGAGGATGTTAGTCCGGGTGACTGAGATGCCTTTGACTCCAGTGGAGTTAGCATTAGCTGCGTGCTTTCAGGGAAGGAAGGGGGCTGTCCCGTAGGGGGCTCAGTGAATAGCGCATTCGGAACTCTCGTTGATTTGCGGTGATTAATTCTGCCAAGAAATGAAGAGGTTTATTAAGGACAAACAAGGCAAAGGTTATTTGGGAGCTAACAAGCAGCACTGTTGCTGGTTTGCTTTCTTCTCTTGGTCATATTTTATTTTAAGAATCACTTTCATAATGGCTCGTTAATTTCTGTATTATGTAGTCATTTACTGATACATACTAGCTAATAGTGTACTACCATTGATTTATGGATTAGGTTCATCAGAACTGATTATTCTGCGATTAATTGTTTTTTAATAAACCCTTTTCAAAGGGTTAATAAACCTCTTAAAGAACAACATTGACATAAAACCTGGGCTATATCTTTTTCCCATCTTTAATTCTTGTACCTGTTTGGTAAGATTCTTACAACATCTGTGTCTCTTTGATGCGCTTCCCATTGTACGTGGTTTTTATTGAGGCAAGCTGCTGCAATGATGCATGGCTAAAAGAAAACCCTTATAGAACTGGAGATACCTGGCAATGTATTTGAATCTTCTTAAGCCATTAAAAAAATTCCCAACACGTTGAATGAAAATCTTATCTGGGCATGATAAGGATCCCTTGGTCCCTGTAATATAATGTAGTTTGTTTCTTCCAGCCTCACAAATGCTTTTGTTATCTTTGCTTTGATTTTTTTTTCTTCTCCCCTCTGTATCGCTTTGATATTTTTTTTTTCCCCTTCCCCTTTCTCTTTCATCATTGTTGCTTGTAAATCCTTCCCCTGGTAGAGATTAGAGTAGGAATGAGTGATAGATGCTGTCAGTAACGGGAGCTAATTTTACCCTTGATAATGGCTCTGTGGTTTATACAGACTTCACTCTGCTGATGCAGCCATGTACCTCGGGGCCCGTCCTGTCTGCGCTCAGCTCGGCGGTGCAGTGGGGATTTTAGCTGCTGGGGAGGGCGCGCTTTGTGCTGGCAAATTTTTATCCTGGGAAGAGTCTCTGCGAATGCTTCTCACCAGTGAAGAATTCCCTCCAAGCACACAACTAAAGTGATAGCAATTTTGGGGTTTTCCATGAAGAGCGTTTTGCCTTCTGCGGAAGAAGCATGTGCATGCAGCCACGGTGGGGGCAGTGAGTGGGCTGGATCGGATTCAGCTCCCATTTCTGGTGGGAGGATTTCCCTGGCATCCAGGCAGCGATGCTGCTGTCAGCCCAGCAGGGAGGACTTGTGGGTATTGCGGGCACGTACCATGGCGATGGTGCAGAAAGACTAATTTAGTAACACCACCAAGCGTTGCTCTGGGTGGTATTTTACACCACTGTGACCTCCTTTTGGAGCTATGTCCCATACATTCCTGGTGTGGTGTGATGCCAGGTCACACTTTGAGCCACTGTTTGTACACACCAAGGATTAGGAGTGCTTGGGCACTGCTGTCCCAGCCTCGGCTGCCCACCAGAGTGGCCCAGTCTTCTTGGGCTCCTTCTTGCAGCTTCTTTGTGCTCATCTTATGCTACCAAAAGGGACAAGAGTGCCAGGACATGGATGATATGAGACGCCATAGCCCACGTGTAAGGAGGGACCACAGCTAGGAAGAAGAGGGCTGCAGTGGTCCTCAGTTTTGCTCTGAGTTTCACAGTGGTGGAAGCACTGCGGGGTTAGCTCGCCAAATGCCCTTGGCCTTCCCCTCTCTGGTGGTGCCCTGCGTGGAGGGTGTGTTGAATTTGGCCCCGCTCTTTCCTCACATTGAGGTGACGCTTGACAGTTCATTTTTCCTGGTGTTCTCATAAGGGGCTGAGTTCTGGGAGGGGATTTGCACGGCACACAAAAGATGGCTAAAAGGATGTTGGAAGTGTGAAGAAGTCTTGAAAGGCAGCTGTCACAGCCAGAGTCCAGTGCAGATGGTTGTGCTCTGCTCGTTTGAAATTGCAGCTGCGCTTTCCACAAGGGATACTTGCTCCTCCAGCCTATACTGGTGAGCTTAATTACTGTGGGTCATGTTCCAGCCCCAAAACAGTTGCAGTGATCTTGGTTAACTGCTTGTCCTTGCATAAAGACAGAGTGAAATATCCTCTGACATTTATCTTCTTGGTTACTGTTGTTTACGGTGTGTAGCTTTTTTCAGGATGTCTTATGTGGTCTTGGTGTACGTGTGTGTAACACCATCTTCCCTTTATTTGGTGTCACACAGTCAGATCAGTCCTCTGCATTCACGTTACAAAGTGCAGAAGGGAGAAACAACTACTTTAAAGCCTCTGTTTGCAGTTCACAATGTGTTTTTTGGTCACTGTTAGTCCTTCTAGTGCTATATCTACTGTCATTTAGTTCCCTTTGGCAACTGATTTCCCACCATTTGTCTTCCTTACATATGAAATTTCCTTGAGATAGGTTTAGTACACTGCTTGTTTTACTTCAGTCCTTATTAATAACTTTAGATGTCCCCCCTCCCTCCACCTTTGATTCCAGCAATAATTCAGGGAGGTTCTGGAGTGTAACATGTCTCCTGTAGAGTAGGGTGCATTGCCGAGATCCTTTCTCGTTTTGCTCCTGCCTTGCTGCCTTTGCATCTTCAGATGCTATTTTTTCCCTCCCTAGGCATGTGATGTTTTCCCCTGCACCAGTGCTGCCAGCTCACATCTCAGCTCCTCTTACAGGTGGCATTTTAACACCCAGAGCAGTGACTGAATGGATCCAGTAAGGCAGCTGGCTCTGGTGCTGTCCCCTCATTGCCACTGATGAAGCAGAGCCAGGACATCCCTTTATTTTGAGGCATTTCAGGTATAGCAAGGTTTATTCTTCATGAAACTGATATTAGTTAGAGAGGTGGAGGAAGGATAATTGTAAAAAAATGTGGCACAGCTGTTCCAGCCCTCTTTCATTATGGGCTGGGAGCAGCTGACTTCTCTGATCCCTGCTGATTTTCTCAATTACGGCTGGAGAGAAACGGGTGGACAGAGAGCAGATGCCATCTGTGAGGCCATCTTCTGCTACTCGCAGAGTCTATGGTAAGGAGAGCTCTGGCGATGAAACGGTTCGTGTCTGTTGGAAGTGTTTGGGTGCTAATTCAGTGTGGCTTTGCTGCCTTTTTGACAGGGTATTGGTAATCTGTGTAATTACAGGGTAGTTCCTCATTAATAACGACTTCAGTCATTTGTCCCTTCTGCCTTTCCCACCAATTTATTTTATTCTGCAACTTAGAATGATATTACTCTAGGTTGTAAGTGTTTATTTTGTCTAATGGCAATATATATAAGATATGCAGGTTGGTTATAGGACCTGAATGCTTTAATGGGGTGGTCACTGGGACAGTCACCAGTCACCCCTGGAGCGTGGAGTCAAATGAAAATCACAGCTATGTGAGAGGAGCCCACAGGTGTTTTCCAAGCCACCAGTCTTATCAATCGTCTCCTTTAGCAGTCACTCCTACGAGCACCACCAAAGGCAAGTGGTTTTGTGCACTGTTCGATCTTGACTGTGGTTGCTTTGGACCCAGCTTGTGTTAAGAGAAACAATTTTTGGCCTGTTTGGCTCTGCAGGCTCTTTCCTCCTGCCTAAAGTTCTGTCCTTCATCTCCTTTCTCTTTTTTTCATGATGTTTCTTTGCATTTTCAATCATATCCTCACAGTGAGCTAAAAAGAAAATCAAGAATCTGCCAAAGCATTCATCATGTCTTTTCTTTTTAAAATAGCGTTAGAATTCAGGCCTTTTTCAGGGCCTGTGCATCGAAAATTATGCAACCCAGAGCTGGGAAATTGAAAAGTCCTGTGAACATTGGTTTGAATTTTTAACCAAATTCCTGTCAGCTGCATTTCTTCCTTTTATATGTTTTCCTTCTATTAATATTCTAGCAGATGAGTTTACAAGAAACAATGAATTTTAAACAAAGCGTGGAGAACTTTTCCAGAGAACGGATTTCAAGTCATAAATGTGAATATTCTCACTGGGTTCTGAGAGAAACTGCCCTTTGCAGAACAGAGATGTGACATCGATTCTTACATCCAAAATCAACCAGAACAACCTGTATTTTGAGTATGTCCAGTTAACAGCTTAGGAGAAGACAGGCATCTTCTTCCCTTGTTTTGCACCAGCAAAAGCAAAAAAGAAGTGGGGACAGAATTCACTGAACGGTTTACGGGGAAGAGATTTTCACCGAACTCAATTTTTGTCATAAAAAAACCTCTCTTGATATCCTGACAGTTTCTGGAAGGGCTTTCTGTTTAAGGAGGAAATGATAGCATGTCTTTCTCAAGGAACATCTGGCCTGTATTTGTGAGTTCCTAGATGACTTACAAAACTAAAAGCACATTGTTTTTGGAGGTGCTCTGCACCTGCAGCTTCTTCTGGAGATGGTCCGAATCAGGCTGGTGGCACAGACTCTGCTGTCATCTTGAAGGATCTCCCTTCCTTGCTTCCTTTCTGGTCGTCTCCTGACAAGCTCGAGAGCGTGTGGTTAGATTTTTCTGCTTGGTTTTCATTTCCTTTCTGCAGAGGAACAGTTTGTGGGTTCTACATCCTGTCTCTTCACCGCAGGTTTGTAACGGATTGGTGTGGGGAGCCAGCATGCCCAAAGGCAGGACTGAAAGAGCCTGAAGCTGCCACGATGGTCCTGGCACAGGGCTGTTTGAGCCATCACGGTCTTCCTTATTTTCCAAAGATCTCTGAGGGTAGTTATGTCTTCCCCTAAGGCAGAAGGTGTGTGAAAGGATCAAGGGTACTGCTTAGAGGTGAGAATTGTTAGGGAAAAAGAACTGCTAAAGCCATCTCCTGCAGCAGGAGGGTTGAGGTCACCTGCTGGGTGGCAGGACAGCACAGTGGCACCCTTCCCCGCAGCTCCGTGCCCTCTGACTGAACTGGAGAAGATAAGAAGATGCCTTTTGCAGGACCACGACCTTCACGAGTACAAACTCGCATAGGCGCAGGCCATGGGATCCAGGGTGAAAGGGTGATGAGGAGAAGCAATTATGTCCTGACACAACAGCATGTTGGGAGCAGGCAGAGGTGGAATTGCTCAGTCCCAATATCCCAGTGCATGAGTTCACACTGGGACTTGCAGGCCACTGGAGTTTCCTTTAGGGATCACTCATGCCACGGGGCTTTGAGGTGCCTCGCCTGAGGTTGCATGGTGATAGACATTCACAATTCATCTCTCCCATGGAAAAGGCTGTGGGTGGACAGCCTGGATCCTTCCCCAGAGCCCTCTGATGGTATCTGGGCTGCAGGAGGCGCAGGTTTCACCTCCTCTCCCCATTGCTTTCCCAGGCTGCTATTAACTTCTTAAAAATAGGCACCGCTGCTCAGGAGCGAGGGGAAAGTTGTGTGGGACGAGATCTTTCCTCTGCTTGAGGGAGGAGTTACCATGAAGCTGTGTGAAACCAAATCTTTCTGGCTCGTGTGGGTGGATTTGGGCAACCCCCGCCTCCTTTCTGCAGTAACCCCATCCTGCTCCCCACCAAACCTGCTGGGGCCAAAAGCTGCCACAACCTAAAGGCCGCGCTCAAACTTTCCCTTTTAAAATTTCATTGGCTTCTGCGATGGGTTTTGGTCTGAAAGCGGCACGTTCCCTTCCTAACTGGAAATGAGAAGCTTGCTGCTTTTTTCCGCCCTGCAAGCAGAGGCAGCCTGCGCTAATGGGATGCGGGTCTCACGCTGCTGCTCAGCCGCCGTTAGATTCGATTTGCTGGGAGTCGCGCTGCTTTGAAGGCAGCCGTTGCGCTGTCGTGTCAGAAGGTAATTAAATAGACCCCAATTCTTTTAATTACTGCTCGCTCCTCGGTACATGCTTGCATACAAGGGTGAAGTGAAGGGTATGGAAATAATCGCTGACAGATCACAGCTGGAAATGTGCGGCACCTTGGATAAACATCGAAGCGAAGGCGCTGCGTGCAATCCGGGCGGCTCAGCTTTACAATTACTGTGAAATCTGTCTAAAAAGATTGGGGCATGGAATTGGAAAACACGGCAGGCTCTCTTCTCCTGGGAGCGGGATGTAACACGGGGCTGGGTGATTGCGATCAGAGGCGTACCTAATACACAGAATGGGTTTTGTTGTTGTTGGCAGGAAACTTCAGGCAGAGGCGAGGTGAAATAAGCAGATTAGTGCGACGCCGCTCACTAGACAGGGGCAGCAAGGTGGAGAAACGCCGAGACCTTGCAGCTTATTAGCGATACAGGTCACCGTAACATCCCTTGTCATTGCTGTGCTGACGGGGCTCTGATGCTAAGGAGGTGGATGAGCCCCGGTCTGGGTGTCGTGGTGCTTTTCTCTGCCTGGAGACCGTAGGTGGAAGGAGACAGGAGTGGCATCAGATCCTCCCATGTGCTGTCCTTTATGCCGAGGGATATGAGCATCTTTGTTGTGCACCTGCGTGGCTGTTGCTTGGATAAGGTGAAAATGTTGCTGCCGTTGAAATTGTTGGAGGTTTTCCTCCTAAAAGTCAGGGAGAGGGGGCTGCTTTGACAGCCCAGCACCTGCAGAGGTGTTCCAAGGTGTTGGATCAGAGAGACACGAGTTGAGTTTTGTGGGCAAGGTACAAATCTCCCGCAGTGTGTTGCTGAAGACAACATGGTGTATTGCTGCTTGTTCCCTCAAGCTTATACCAAGGTCTTTAGAAAATCATCAGCTGCTGGTAACTAAGAGCATTTCTGTTGCAGAGCTGGTGGAGGTGAGGCAGGCTGGTGGCAGAGACATAGCTAGAATTAATGTTTCAAAGATATGACCAAAAGCACCTTTGTGGGGAGTAAAGTTTGTTTGTCTGGGAGCCACTCCTGCTTTATTACCTTTCCCTTTATCTGCCATTCTGCTTCTGAAAGGTCCCCTAATGCCTCGTGGGGTTAATAAACCAGGAGCGGAGGCTGGAGACTTCATTTTGAGTCCTGTGCGATTTATGGGCTGGGGAAGTTGCTGACTGCCAAGCATCTGGAAGGCAGCACGGCAAACGATGCCAGCAAAGGGCTGTGCGTGCAGCTTGTCTGCTCCGCCATGCTCGGTGGCACCAGCCACAGAGGAGTCTGAAGACACGTCTGCTGTGGTTAGAGAAGTAAATAGACAGGAAAGATGGGAGGCCTCTTTCTCCCCACATACCTGTTGTTTGGTATAAAGGATCAGACCCTGATAAAACCCAGACAAAATCTCTTGCCCTCTGGAGTGGTTTCCTCCTTTGGAGGGTTAAGAAAGGGCTATTTTGAGCTCTGGGGCTCATGGTTAAAATAGGACAATATCTGAGAGCCAATGGTGCCTAATGAGGGCAGTTTTAGCTCCTGAGCCTGCTGACCAGCCGTGCACACACAGCCTAGTTGGCCAAGGTTGGGGGCAGAAATCTGAGCTCAAACTCTCACCTCTGGGCTGGTACCGAAGTACCTGCCTTCGATGGGTGGTACCAACTCGGCTACCCCCGGGCAGAGCTGCTGGCGTTCGCAGAGCGTGGCGGCAAACGCAGGGCGCTCCTGCGTGGGACGTTGGTCCCCTCCCCAGTGATTCATGGGAGATGCTTTCCTTCTCTGGCCTGCAGTCACACTGCCTTTTCTTTTATTCTTCTGGGACTGGTATTACTCATGTCCTCAGAATCCACTTCCAGGCAAAGCATATGGGAGACTTTTGCAGGAAAACATTCCGTTTTTTCTAACTTGTTTTTTATTGTGTTGATTGTACCCTGTCCAGTTTTGTTTGCTTGCAGCAGCTGAAATATAGTGCCTGAGCCTAAGGGGAAGATATCAAAGACAGAGTTGTCTAATTCTCGTGGGAAGTCAGCTTGATATCATGCCTTGGAATCCTGCTAATCTTAATCTTGCTGGGCTTAATCTGAGTTGATCAGATTAGAGCTCCTGCAGACGCTGATGCTGTGTCCGTAGCAGGCACGTCCCTCACAAAGTACCCCGGCTTTTTGAACCTGCACCCGTGCCCACCCCAGTTCATGGTCCCTGATGGGGGTGTCCTATTTTGGTGAAGGTTTTTCCTCCTTCGGGGGTCTTCCTGGGATCAGGGTGGAGAATTCTGGAAGCACAGAGTCATGAAAGCAGACCCTATTTCTCTCTCCTAACAGAGGCCACACTTGTTTAAATAAAGCCGTTTTTGGAGCAGGGCTTCTGATTCAAATCAGCTGGGGTTATACCAGTAGCTGTGGCAAGAGCAGGAAGCCTGCATCTTACTCCTTTTTGCCCCCACCCGGCTTTGTTTCTAGCAGGTTGATACAGGGAGAGAAAATGCTTCATATGTTTGGAAAGGGTTTCCAGGATGATTTGCTCCCTCATCTCCCCAGAGATCAAGGTGTAGTTCCCTGAATCCTCTTCCTAGCCATTCTTGAAGATATAAGTGGTATTTGGTCTCTTCTGGTTCTCAGGAACTGCCCAAGATTGCCGTGACCTTTCAGAGCTTATGGAGTGGCCTCAGCACTCATGGATGCATCCCATCAGGTCCCAAGCCTACAGTACCTGGTATTTCCCAACCAGTCTCCTATCCAAGTACTGACCAGACCTGACCCTACTTAGCTCCTGAGATCACATGAGATCCTTTTATTCCCATGCTGGCTGCTGACAGAGCAGTCCTCGGTTTATTAGAATACCCCAAACCATTTTTTTTAAGGTAAAAAAATGGAAATTACCACCATAAGTCCCGTGTTCACTTATGAATGCGGGTCATCAAATATTCCAGAGCACATCCATCTTTGCTTGTCTCTTCTGTAATTGCATGGTGTGATGGGATAGACCGAATGTGTGGTATCAGTGATGGGTAGGAAAGGTTGGCTCAGCAGGACAGGAGTTGGGGAACCTTTCTGAATTGCATTGTTGTCATCCTTGTTTTTTGGTCTGGAGGAAATAGCCTGATCCATGAGATACAATCTCACAGGTCAGTGGTACCAGGTGGGACCCTAGAGGTGACCCTGAGTATCTTGGCAATGTTGAAAGTAGAGCGTCATGGAGACTTCCATAAATTCATGACATGGAATTGGCATGGAGACTAAAGACAGAAAATAGCTTCAGTCTGGTCTGACCCCTCACCCTCTGCCTAATTTTTACAGTTATTATTTATCAATGCATGCTCAAGTCCTAAGCTGATTTTAAGTCAATGCAATTCCACCGCTGTCTGTGGAACTACATCAATTTACACCCGCTGGTGATCTCAGCCAATGTTTATATATCTTCTTAGGTTTCATATGAAACTGATTTTCAGAAGCTGACTTGTTAGCTAAAGAAGCAGCGATGATCTTTAACAACTCTATTACGCTGTTCAATATAGGGTTTTTATTGATCAGTGTCCTTAATGGGGCAGAAGGATGGCTCAAATTTTTCATTAGTTCTATGTATGCAGCCTTGCTAGCCAAGAACTTTGGTGTGTGGCAAGCACCCTTGCTTACCAAAACCTGTTGTTACGCTCCAGGCTGGTCTTCTGCCCAAGGCAGTTATAGATTGAGAGCAGAGTTTTCCAGCAGTGACTGCATTTGTTTGAGTAGCACAGAGGTAAAAGCAGCCATGGCAACTCTCTTGCTACTGCCATCTCAAACCAGACGGGGATGAAGAGTGAATTAGGATAGAGAGGGAATGCAATAATGTCCCATTGCCTTACCAGTGGAAAGGTAAAGTGTTTGGGATAAGTAAGGAAAATAGGAGTTGATCGCTTTGGGCTGCCATTACAACAGCATTGTTTATCCTGTCGGAGCTTCTGTCTACCCACCAGCTAAATGAGTTTAATAATGGCTCCACCGAGGTCCTTGTGACACTGTGATGTTTTTAAAGAGCTTTGAGGTCTTCAGACAAACAGCATGGGAGCAAAGTGCTACTGCCTTGCCGCTGCTAAGCCACTTCTGCATTTGGCTCCAAAGACTCTCAATTATTTCGAGATGCTGAGATGGGAGTGCACTCTGGTTTAGTGCATCGCACGTGGACATCAAATACCCTCTTGTGTTAGAACAAGAGTTTGTAGCAGGCAAATATCTTTGCAAATAAGTACTGCATATCCTCTCCAGGTACAAATCTCAGCGAAGCAGATCTGCACTTTGGGTTAGAGGCTATGATTAGAGTGTAATTAGGCCTTCCACACTAGCAATGAGTTGTGGTGATGCTGAATTTAGTGGATTCCTTAGGGTCTCTGCATTCTTTTTGCAAGCATTTCCTCCCCAGCCAGACATTCAGTACTGTACATTTCCTCCCATCCCTTTCCTGCTCTGCAAGCATGGTTTTTATGTTTTTGATAGGTTTTGCTTAACGGTTTCTTCATGCTGTTTAAAGGGTTTGTGTGCCATGGGTTAATGCACGTTAGTGTTGTCACCAATTTGTACCAAAAGGGCTTTTGTTCTCAGCCCTGGCCTTTACCAAGCCTCTTTGAGTAACTCCTAAATGGTCTCTGGTGTGTCATTGGCAAACAAGCTCTTCTGACTCCTTCAGTCCTGAGGTTAGACCTGAAAGTGACAGCACCTTACTGTAATGCCGGGGTCCCGTTTTGGGACAGCACATCCTTAGGTGGAGACTTCACTCTGTAGTGAAATACTGGCAGCCAGCAGTGATTATGGAGAAGCCATGTAACTTCAAGACAGTGAATGTGTGCTTACCACAAACAACAGCCAAGTTCTTGAGGCCTGAACTTGTAATAACACGTCCTTTATGGAGCAGAGAGAAGCTGACTGCCCGCTCGCCAGCACGTCTCGCAACACTGGCAGACTCCATTTATTTTTCTTCTCTTTCTTCTCATCTTGTTTTTCTTCCTCCTCTCCTCTTAAGTTTTCATCTCTCTGCAGGGAAAGCATTACCTGGTGCTGGAAGTGCCAGCTCATACTCCAAAGGGTGTCTCTTCCTCTAAAAGCCCTGCTCTAATGTAGAGGAACATTTGCCTGCAGGTTGGGCAGTGATGTGCAGACCCATTAAGACTTGTCTATTAGCTCATGACAACACTTGAAGCTGTTTCTTCATGTAGAAAAGGTATACTGAGTGCTGAGGGGACCAAGGGAAAAACAGTGAACCTAAAAGTTACAGCTTGCTTTCAGAAAATCTTGTATCCGTAAGAGTCATCCATGGTCTCCTTGCCTCTGGCAGCAGAGATGAAATTCTCTTTCCTGTACCACCTGCTGACAGACGCAAATGGGAACTGTGCAGAAATAGCCCGGGGAATGGTAATTTCATGTTTCTGCTCCAGATCTTGCAGAAAAGCCTCTTGGATGGCGATCAGGGATTAGTCACCCTTATCATCCATCTGTCCTTAGTGCAATAACAAATTTGAGCCTTGCTCTGACCAACCTTGTTTATAAACTGCAGGAGTGGCACCGCTCTGTAGATCTGCTAGCGGGACAGCCATGAGGATCCAGCTGAAGATGGTCTGCTGAGAAGATGTTTGTTCTTCTTGGTGCTGGAGATACGGTCTGAGCTGCTTCAGAGCGATCCTATTAGATTTTGTCATCTTCCAACCACCCCTCTTGGATACACGTGGAGATGGGGTTTACTTTGCAGTTGTGATCTGAGGGTTGTTGTGGAACCTTTGCTAGAGCATTTAGTCTTGGGTAAACCAAAAGGCAAATGTCCCTCTTTCCTTGGTGACTCAGGTATTGCTATTCAAACCAGGACAAAGGCAAACAGAGCAGGAGTGAGTAAAGTGATGGATCTGTCCCTGTTTGACTGGAGCCATGCCTGCATCTTGTGCTGTGGGAGCATCTCCTGTCGGTTGATAGTGAGGAGGGGTGGCTGTGGTCCAATGATAAACTCAAATCTGTGTCTTTTGGGCTGTTTGATGTTAATTTAAGGAACGTAAGACTATATCTCTAAGCCTTCCCCAAATTGTTACACCTACAACTCCCCTCCTCTTCACCTGCTCTGCAGAGGAACCCTGTGAAACTGGTTCCTCCTCTCCCAGTTCTTGGACATTCATGGTTTAATTTTGCAGCATGGCTTGGCTAGGAGGTCTGAGACCTAGAGATGTGCCATGAAGCCAGGAGCCCCTCCGGAGCCAGAGACTGACCATGGATATGCAAATGGCTGGAAGAAGGCTTGCAAAGTGGAGACAGTTTCTAGACAATGGCAGCATGCGGTAATCCCTGGCAAGTAAATGGAAAAACAGATTACGTTTGTTCTTAGATCTGCTCAATAATGGAGCAGTAGGCAGCTGCTGGCCTGCCTCCCCCGGGTCCCTCGCAGGAGCAGACAACCACTGCATTATTAATTGTCTGCTGCTGGGAGTCCAGCGAGACGCAACGTGGCTTCTGGAGAGTAGCCTGGTGCTTTGGGAAGCAGCCCCTTCCTTCTGCCTCCAGGTTTCTCTTTATAAATGTGTCTCTCTCCCTTGGAAACCCCTCTTCGTAGCGTGGTGTCCATGTGGCCATGGTCACAAGCACCGTAGCCTCAAGGCAGGGAGTTTGCTCAGTATTCTTGAGTTACTGTGTCGCTGTAGCACCTCTCCCGCTCTGTGCATCACGGTGCAAAAACCCACAGTAAAAGGCAAAGCAAAGGCTGCAGCCTCATCCTGTGCAGGGGAAACTGAGGCACAGAGTTGCTGTCACATGGATACAAATGCCATGGAAGTGCAACAAGCATCTTCTCATAGCATTTCTTTAGTTAGAACTTATCCTGGTCATTGGGAAGAAGTCTGAAGATGGAGGCAGGTCACGGTCACAGCCTGTTCTTTAGCAGAGAGCTGGCTCTTCGGCCAATGTTCTTCCTGTTGTCACCTAGGTTTTCTGCTCCATCTCTTGCTCCCGTGCCCAATATTTAGTAGATCCCACTGGCTGCACAGATAATTCTTGGTCTGACCCGCAATACAGTTGTGTCTTGGGTGAAGGCCAATTTATTTCAAATCTCCAATCTGTAACGAACATTAATTGCTTTATATGTTTATTTTGAAATTGCTGATCTTCCAACCGAGGAGTGTGCCTTGGCTCCTGCCCCTGACCTTTGCGGGAGCACTGCGCGCTCCCCTGATTTAGCAGCTTGGTTGCTTTGACCAAGTACACGAGGCACGCAGTGGAGTCTGTGACTCCAACACTAAGCTTAAACTTTGAATTAAAAGGTTTAAATGCAGATTTGGTGACTTTTACATTGTCCTCAAACAAAGAAGAAGCTTTACTAGGAGATGTGCAAACAGAACAATAAAAAACAGCTGTAAAAACTGAGAGCGTTCTCTGGCTTTTCCTTTTCCTGTGTCCTTTTTTTTTTTGCTTTCCCACAACCCCTGAGCTGCTGATGGTGGTATATTTGTGTGAGGAATTCTTAATTTCCTTTCCACAAAATTTCACCTGCCATGCTGCTTTTTTTCCTTTTTTTTTTTTCCATAATTTTTCGATATAATATCGCCTCACAGTGGCTTGCCTGATAATTTTTGCATGAAACACTGGAAGGTGCCTCCTGCGAAAGCTGGCCTCCTTTCAAGAAACTGCCTTGTTCTGTTTTTTTTAAGTGAAACCAACAAAAGAAAATGTTATCTTTTCCTCTAGCACTTTGTGTAATTGGAATGTTCCTGTGCTCGTGGTGGGATGTGGACTGCCTTGAATTACAACTAGTACCCACCCGCATTTTTGACTGCTTCTCAGCTAAGCAGTAGCTCGCATTTAGAAAGCTGTAGTGACAAGCACCCGCGTTTTTTTTCCAGCTGGAAAAAATGGTTTTCTTCTTCTGTCTTTTTAACTTTAGAGCATTTTCCCCTCTGGACAGGGCTTTTCTTTCATTGTTGTGCTCCTTTCTCCCCGTAAAGTGACAAAATGCGTCCTGTCTGCCCGCTGCCAGAGGGGGATCTGTTGGGAACGGGAGAAAGGGTTACCCCAAAGAAAGGTGGTGGTAACCAAGTTATGGATACCACCCCGACAGACTCAGTGGGGCAGTGTTTTGTTATCTGCAGTGTCTCAGGACTAAACCCCAAGATGAAGGACACATCCCATCAGAATGTGACAGTTAGGCCGATATATCCTGATACATCTGCTGGTGTTGTGGCAGCCTTGGAAGAAAATAATTTAGAGGCTACTCACCGCTTCAGATCCTGGGGATCTGGGAATTACCAGACGAGATTTTATCTGTTCTTTATTTTTGTAAGCAGCTGGGGTTTTTTTATTTGTTATGGATACTCATCTCCAGCCTGCCATCAGTGTCTTGTGCCTGCAGCTTCCCTGTGATGGAGGGGAAGGCAGAGTCAGGGTCTTTTTATTGGAAGGGGGAAAGAGGATCATTGACACCGTAAGGAGCCTAGCGTGCTTGCAAAGGGGGGTGCAAACCCACGAACATCCCGGGACCTGAGAGCTGGATGATCCATACTCCTGTTTATTCTTTACTGGGGGGCAGGGAGGGTGTCGTCTACAGAAATAGAAGTCTGAGCATTTATACACACTGTACAAAAATAATCTTTTGTTCTGATAAGCACTATGTTAACAATATAATAAGAAAGCAAAGGTCACTCATTATTTTCAGCTCTGCTCCCACCCTGGACAGCTTACCGGGCCTAAGCAGGGAGTTTTTGTTAGCAAAAGAGACTTTTCCATGGCTCCAGTTAATCCAGTGATGGGAAAGGGGAGAGGGAGGCAGTTCAAATGTTGAGTTTTCCGCTGTGCGCCTCCAGGGAGAAGGACAGTTAAATGGAGATGTGAGGACTTGCCTTGCTTCACAAGGAAATAGTCTCTTTTATGTGTATCTTGCCTGTGTTGATATTTGAAAGCTATTTTGGGCCACAACAGCAAATTTAATCCACGGTTTGTTCTCTCTCTAAAGTATTGTACCGTAAAAACTCAGATCAATTTTGACAGCTCCGACTATTTAGATTGGAGAGAAAAGCCAAACAATGAATCACTCTGAATATTTACAGCTGAATTCATCCCAGGGTACCTGTGCCCACCTCACTCTGAAATGAAAGCGTTATCTGAGATATGAGTAAAGGCTTTAGAGCCTCCCAGCTATTTTCTGAGCCCGTGTGAAGTGGCGTAGATGTATTGCTGTGGCGGGGATGTGAGGAGCGATCGAGGGCTAATATTGCAGGGGGTTTGAGGAGTTCAGCATGGTCCACGCACTCCCTTTGGGAGGCTTGGGGACTTGTTCCACGCTTGCTCTGCTGAGAGTCAAAGCACTTGAAATAGAGTAAATATAGCTTTCTCACCTCCTCGGAGCTGGAGCTGGCTGAAAATGTGGAAAAGATGTGTTTGCAAATAATTATATAGTAGTCAATTTTGAACGATCCACGAGGAAAAAAAAAACCCAAAATAAAACCCCCAACCCCCCTGCCCTCAAACCCACACAAAGGCCTCGCAGTAAGTTATTGAATGAATTCCCTTGGAAATCCTATCATGTTAGAGCCTATGGCCACGATTCGATATGCAGGAATCGGCGTTCAGCCCTCAGCTCCGCTCCCTTCCTCCTGCGGTCTTTAGCTGAGATGCTCCATTTCCTTCCCGTCTCAGCTGGGTAATCTCTTTTCAGGTTTTTGCCTGTTGCCCATCACCGCAGCATCTTCTCCATTAAATTGATGGCAATTGCAAAGTCCTTTGCAGCTTTTATGGGCTTCATAATACCTCCTCACAGGGAGCTCAAGAGTCTGTATTGGCTATCACTGTCATCCTCTGAAATATTGCTGTCATTCACATACGTAATGTCCCCAGTCCCAAAGGATCTGCAACCACTGTGCTAACGACAAATAAGTGCAGGGATTGCTTTGCTGTTAAAAACGCAGCTGTCTCCTGAGTGTTGAGAAGGAGCTGCATGGCCAAGTTACCAGCAAAACAGTGTTTTGCCCATTTCTTGGGGGAGAAGACCACCTTTTGGTCAGAGACAGGAGAAACAACTCCTTTTACGGGCTTTCCATCCTAATGGGCACTGCCAGCAGATACAGGGGTAGGAAGGAACAAGGAGTTCAGAAAGGAACAAGGGTGTGTGTAGATCCCTTAACCTCATTTTTCCCCCCTCTCCTTTTTAACTGGCCGTTCTGTCCCAGCCAGGCAGGGATCATCCTTCGCTCTCGGGGCAGAGGGCAGTCCTGGGGACCAGGGCAATGCAGTCGAAGAGGCAGATCTAAACAGCTGGCGCAGCCCCATGTGCTGCTGCATTAACTGCAGCCTTGTCACTCCCCAGCCTGGGATTTGGGAAATAACATTTATCTCTGCTCAAGTCACCTTCAAGCCACGTCTGGGGAAGGATACAAGTAATGCTTCCTGGACCATTGTGCAGGGGAAAGACAAATGGTGTACATTGGTTTTTCAGGGTTGCTTGTCCAGAGATAAGCCCACAGTTCAGTGGGAAAACTGCAGCAGCCTGATTGTCACGAGTATCGAGTGTTAACCATGGAGCAGAAGGGCTTTTGCCTGCAGGACCCCTGTCCAAAAGACCCTCTGCTGAGGGAGAAGGAGGCAGAGTCATCCCAGTGTCGTACCTAGTCTCTCAGCACGCTAACCCCAGTTGTCCGCAGCGCCCTGCTGGGAGGCTGCACAGCCTCTCTTGCCTCTGGCAAGGCAGAGAGCATCTGCCTCTGATGGTCCTTCCACCGCCAGCACCGGAGCCATTTGTTGCTCCAAGCAATAACCAGTTCTGGCAATAAGGTACAGTTGTGCAAGCGTGTGTGTGTTTCATTTGCTGCCTGTAGCACTGGCCCCCGGATCGCTGGGCCTTTGGTTTGGTAAGTTTTCGTGCATTCATCAGACAAGAGCAGGATGTGATGATGTGCTGATTTTTGGCCGGGCTGTCAGGGTTGTGTCTGGGGTGGTGTTCCCCCTGACTCGCTGTGTGAACTGCTTCCCCTCCTCGTTTCTGTGCTTCTGTTTCCTCTCCCAGCCTGTCCCTGTGCGTGCCTGTACAGTGCATCTTTGGGGTTACTCCTGTTCATGTCAATGCATCATCTCATACCGCGGTCCTCTGAGGTCCCTGATACCTGAGTGCTATAAAGCTGTAGCTTAAAGCAGTCATGTAAGGTCTTTCAAACCTGTCTCATATGTGACTGGGGCCACATTTAACTCAGAAGCAGGGATTATAATGGTTAAACTGTGCAGAGACAGACTGTGAGATGGACAATAGCAGCAAAGCTCCTGACGTGCTTTTCCCTTAATCCAGTGCCCGCCTGCGAATGCCATG